>JAECUM010020439.1:0-42727 GCA_016617855.1 Megalonaias nervosa | reverse complement strand
AGCATTCGGATGACTAATCATATAAATATCAGTGTCTTAAATGAATGATAGCATTGGGATGGCTAATCATATAAATATCAGTCACTTAAATGAATGGTAGCATTCGGATGACTAATCATATAAATATCAGTGTCTTAAATGAATGATAGCATTGGGATGATTAATCATATAAATATCAGTCACTTAAATGAATGGTAGCATTGGGATGACTAATCATATCAATACAAGTGACTTAAATTAATAGCAGCATTGGGATGACTAATTATAAATATCAGTGACTTAAATGAATGGCAGTAGTGGGATGACTAATCATATAAATACAAGTGACTTATAAATGAATGGTAGCAGTGGGATGGCTACTCTTATAAATATCAGTGACTTAAATGAATGGCAGCATTGGGATGACTAATTATAAATATCAGTGACTTATGTGAATGGTAGCAGTAGTATGACTAATCCTATAAATATCAGTGACTGATCATGTAAATTTCAGTGACTTAAATCAATGGCAGCATCGGGATGACTAATCCAATGCAGTAAATTAAATCTCTTTCATTTTGTAAATTATTTGATCATAACTGACCAGAAAAGCAAGTCAGATTCAGTAATGTATCACAGCAGATTTATCACTGTTGTCAAAGATGTGTGTTGAATGAACAACTACTTATAAAATTGGAAGATCAATTTGTTTCTGAAAAAGTGTTTACATACAAATATGACACAAAAGGAGCAGAAATTAAAAGAAGACATGTACTGAAATTTGTTGTATATACCATGTTTATTGCCTAATAATTTTAAGCGTATTTATTTTTAAAATTTCTTTTGAAGACCAGTGTGTTAAAAAGGTACTAGCTGTTTTCAATAGAATGTAAATTAAACAGAATTTACAACAAGAACCCTGGCCTTTTATTTATATTAAAATTGTCAGATACCATATATACTCATTTGTAAGATGTCCAACTGCAAACTGCACAGACCCAGATCTGCCATTGTATAATGTAATGCATATCTGGATCTGTTCATTTTGTAAGGGGTAATCAGTAGAACAAATGACATTTTGCTGTTTGCAGTTTGACTTGACTTATAAGCTAGTATAAACAGTATCAATCTTTCCAATAAGCAAGTATAAACACTATCAGTCTTTCCAATAAGCAAGTATAAACAGTATCAATCTTTCCAATAAGCAAGTATAAACAGTATCAATCCTTTCAATAAGCAAGTATAAACAGTATCAATCTTTCCAATAAGCAAGTATTAACACTATCAATCTTTTCAATAAGCAAGTATAAACAGTATCAATCTTTCCTATAAGCAAGTATATATAATATCAATCTTTCCAGTAAGTGAGTATATACAGTATCAATCTTTCCAATAAGCAAGTATATGCAGTATCCATCTTTCCAATAAACAAGTATATACAGTATCAAGCTTTCCTACAAATGAGTATATACAGTATCCATCTTTCCAATAAACAAGTATATACAGTATCCATCTTTCCAATAAACAAGTATATACAGTATCAATCTTTCCAATAAGTGATGTGATGTGATGTGATTATGATTTTTAACGTAGCTTTAACAATTTTTCAGTCATATCGCTACGATGTCTGCAGTGTGGCAGTTTATTGTGATGTCTAGCACTGGGGCATCATGCCGCAGACATATAGCATCATGTCCCACCCAGTCACATTATCCTGACACCAGGCTGACCAGTCCTAACACTAACCTCTTAATGCTGAACGCCAAGAGAGGCAGCTGTTAGTACCATTTTTATAAGTCTCTGGTATGACTCGGCCGGGGATCGAACCCACGACCTCCCGCATCCGAGGCGGACGCTTTAACCACTAGGCCACTAGAGCAATATTTTCCAATAAGTGAATATATACAGTGTCAATCTTTCTAATAAGTGAGTATATACAGTATCAAGCTTTCCTATAAGTGAGTATATGCAGTATCAATCTTTCCAATAAGTGAGTATATACAGTATCAAGCTTTCCTATAAGTGAGTATATACAGTATCAATCCTTCCAATAAGTGAGTATATAAGTATCAATCTTTCCAATAAACAAATATATACAATATCAATCTTTCCAATAAACAAGTATATACAGTATCAATCTTTCCAATAAACAAAGTATATACAGTATCAATCTTTCCTATAAGCAAGTATATACAGTATCAATCTTTCCAATAAGTGAGTATGTACAGTATCAATCTTTTCAATAAACAAGTATATACAGTATCCATCTTTCCAATAAACAAGTATATACAGTATCAAGCTTTCCTATAAGCAAGTATATACAGTATCAATCTTTCCAATAAGTGAGTATATACAGTATCAATCTTTCCTATAAGTGAGTATATACAGTATCCATCTTTACAATAAGTGAGTATGTACAGTATCCATCTTTCCAATAAACAAGTATATACAGTATCAATCTTTCCAATAAGTGAGTATATACAGTATCAATCTTTCCAATAAGTGAGTATATACAGTATCAATCTTTCCTATAAGTGAGTATATACAGTATCCATCTTTACAATAAGTGAGTATGTACAGTATCCATCTTTCCAATAAACAAGTATATACAGTATCAATCTTTCCAATAAGTGAGTATATACAGTATCAATCTTTCCAATAAGTGAGTATATACAGTATCAATCTTTCCTATAAGTGAGTATATACAGTATCCATCTTTACAATAAGTGAGTATGTACAGTATCCATCTTTCCAATAAACAAGTATATACAGTATCAATCTTTCCTATAAGTGAGTATATACAGTATCAATCTTTCCAATAAGTGAGTATATACAGTATCATGCTTTCCTATAAGTGAGTATATATAGTATCCATCTTTCCAATAAACAAGTATATGCAGTATCAATCTTTCCTATAAGCAAGTATATACAGTATCAATCTTTCCAATAAGTGAGTATATACAGTATCAATCTTTCCTATAAGTGAGTATATACAGTATTAATCTTTCCTATAAACAAGTATATACAGTATCAATCTTTCCAATAAGTGAGTATATACAGTATCAATCTTTCCAATCATACTATAGTCATATGACGATCCTTCACAGAGAGCTAAATTTGGATTACTGTATGTCTTAACAAATATTATTTTCATGTATTCCATTTTTGCAAATCCTAATGCACGTCGTAATGAAATAATCTCCATTATCATGAACTAGTCAGAGAATAAAATCTGGGAAGCAATCAGGACTTAATGAACTAGCTTGTATGTTGCATTTGACATGATTGTTTTAGTATTAATAACTAAAGCTTGTATGTTGCATTTGACATGATTATTTTAATATAAATAACTAAAGCTTGTATGTTGCATTTGACATGATTGTTTTAATATAAATAACTAAAGCTTGTATGTTGCATTTGACATGATTGTTTTAGTATAAATAAGTAAAGCATGTATGTTGCATTTGACATGATTGTTTTAGTATTAATAACTAAAGCTTGTATGTTGCATTTGACATGATTGTTTTAGTATAAATAAGTAAAGCATGTATGTTGCATTTGACATGATTGTTTTAGTATAAATAAGTAAAGCTTGTATGTTGCATTTGACATGATTGTTTTAGTATAAATAAGTAAAGCTTGTATGTTGCATTTGACATGATTGTTTTAGTATAAATAAGTAAAGCTTGTATGTTGCATTTGACATGATTGTTTTATTATAAATAACTAAAGCATGTATGTTGCATTTGACATGATTGTATTATTATAAATAAGTAAAGCTTGTATGTTGCATTTGACGTGATTATTTTAGTATAAATAAGTAAAGCTTGCATGTTGCATCGGACGTGATTGTTTTAGCACTAATAACTAAAGCTTGTATGTTGCATTTGACATGATTGTTTTAGTATAAATAACTAAAGTATGTATGTTGAATTTGACATGATTGTTTTATTATAAATAAGTAAAGCTTGTATGTTGCATTTGACATGATTGTTTTATTATAAATAAGTAAATCTTGTATATTGCATTTGACATGATTGTTTTATTATAAATAAGTAAAACTTGTATATTGTATTTGACATGATTGTTTTATTATAAATAAATAAAGCTTGTATGTTGCATTGGATGTGATTGTTTTATTATAAATAAGTAAATATTGTATGTTGCATTGGATGTGATTGTTTTGTTATAAATAAGTAAAGCTTGTATGTTGCATTGGATGTGATTGTTTTATTATAAATAAGTAAAGCTTGCATGTTGCATTTGACATGATTGTTTTATTATAAATAAGTAAATCTTGTATGTTGCATTTGACATGATTGTTTTAGCATAAATAAGTAAAGCTTGTATGTTGCATTGGATGTGATTGTTTTATTATAAATAAGTAAAGCTTGTATGTTGCATTGGATGTGATTGTTTTATTATAAATAAGTAAAACTTGTATGTTGCATTTGACATGATTGTTTTATTATAAATAAATAAAGCTTGTATGTTGCATTTGACATGATTGTTTTATTATAAATAAGTAAAGCTTGTATGTTGCATTGGATGTGATTGTTTTATTATAAATAAGTAAATCTTGTATGTTGCATTTGACATGATTGTTTTATTATAAATAAGTAAAGCATGTATGTTGCATTTGACATGATTGTTTTATTATAAATAAGTAAAGCTTGTATGTTGCATTTGACATAACTGTTTTATTATAGATAAGTAAAGCTTGCATGTTGCATTCGACATGATTGTTTTATTATAAATAAGTAAAGCTTGTATGTTGCATTTGACATGATTGTTTTATTATAAATAAGTAAAGCTTGTATGTTGCATTGGATGTGATTGTTTTATTGTAAATAAGTAAAGCTTGTATGTTGCATTTGACATGATTGTTTTAGTATTAATAACTAAAGCTTGTATGTTGCATTTGACATGATTGTTTTAGTATAAATAAGTAAAGCTTGTATGTTGCATTTGACATGATTGTTTTAGTATAAATAAGTAAAGCTTGTATCAACTTATATCTGCAATCTCAAGATTCTAGCTTAAAATACTAAAGTTGTTTTGAAAATTAAATCTTTTATCTATAGCGAGACTTGGTTCTTTCCAAACTTTCCTTGGTCTAACTCTTAAGGCAGTGAACACCCATTATTAATCAATGTATTTATTTTAAGTGAGTTTTTTTAATAGGTGCTGCTTGATATTTATTTTCAATCTCTCATTGTTTCATTCATGATGTGCATCTATTTTATTGTTTTGTGTAATGTCAGGTGCTACACTTGTAAGTTTCACAACCAGTTATATATTTGTGCACACCAACAGACATGTAAAATCTTTGAATACAAAGTAACAACTACATTTGGCACAAGCAGAGATGAGATCCAAATCCTTGGAGTGTAGGTCACAGACATTTTAAATCATTTGCAATAAAATTTTAGTTGAAGTTCTCATAGATTTGGATTTTCTTAACTTATGCAAGGATTTTGTTCATACTTGGAATGTCTCCTTTAAAAGATGGCTGTTGATTAGTTGGTTGGTTCTAATGTCACTTTCAGCACATTATTGGCTTTATCATGCTGATGAAATAGTCCCTAAGCTAATTGCCCTTCCCAAGGACACAATGAGGCAGGCAATCTGGGTATCAAACTGCAATCATTATATTATGAATCTAGTGCTGTACCAACTGAACTACCATGGTGCCTGGTCTCTTTATGAGACTATTCAGCAAAACACATTCAACTAGTTAACTGCAGATTACTTGAAATAACAGTAGCTTTACAGCCATGACTTGTTTGCTAATTGTGCTAACACAAGAAGAAGTATTATTTGATAAAATTTAAATTTCAGACTTAAAATATTTTCATCCTTTTAATACAATATGCATTTTGGTTTTTAAAAAATAAACCTTTTGCAAAATCCTTTGGAATACATTTCCATTTCTTCATTGAGTTTAGTATCTGTAAAGTTAAAGGAGGAATTATTAGGACTGTCAATTAGCAATCAAAATAGCTAGCATTAGGACAGTCAATTTGCAGTCAAAATAGCTAGTACTGGTTGCATATTTCTTGAAGTTATAACAGAGTAAAATACTGAATGAACATTTTCTGAGAATAAAATAATACTATTTCCTTGATAATGAATATTACAAATGTTCACTTGAGGAAATTTTAGTCCTTAAATAAGTGAGGGTTATGGAACTGTAGCTGAAAATTGAGATTTGCTCAATTTTGTTCAATACAGATCAGTTTAAAGGTTCACTGGGGAATCATACAGCACAATTACTTCAGGTCATGGAGTTCATCTGTGTTTCTGGAGTAGGGAAGGTTTTGTCTTGAACAGGATCCAAGTTTTGAGTGCTAATGTCAGCAGGAAGAACTGTAGGTGGTATGTTCCTCCATCACCATCTGTAACTACCATTAATACCTACCTGGAAGGCATCTTGGTTTCAGGTAGTAACCACCCATGCTCTTCATTGAGTCTAAATGAGAGAATACAAGCATAAAGGTCTTGTCATGCTTTAATAATAACATAATGGGTGGTAGGTCAGTTGGTAGAGCACCAGACTTGCAATCCAAGGACTGTGGGTTGGATACCCAGCTTGCACTTAGCTTCCATTTCCTCTGCATGATATAGTCAATAATGTTTAAAAGTGCTATTAGAACCAATCAACTAACTTGGTAAGCTTATATTTCATGACATTAAACATGATTTTAATTTTAATTTTAATAAAATTTCTCTGCCAGAGCAAAGAATGGAGTAGATGAAAATGGTTTTAAAAAAAAAACTATATAGAGCAAATACATTGTAAAGATCATTACAGTAACTCTGCAGAATAAAATGTGATACTTTAATTCATGAAACTTTGATGCTTGAGATAAAATGTCATATATACATGCCTATAAGTCGAGTCCAACTGCAAACAACATAGACCCTGATCTACTATTGCATAATGTGCCAGCAGATCAGGGTGTATGTTGTTTGTTCAATTTATTACTCCTAACAACTGCATGGACCCACATCTGCTGGTACATTATGCAACTGCTGACCCAGGGCTGGGCTCGACTTATAGAAAAATATTGATGGCATTTACCTGTGTGATAACCCTGTCTTCAGCTGTATTTGCCTAAAAGACATAAAGCTACCAGTGTTGCAACTTGGATGAGCCCAGGGATATTTTTCCACCCCAAATGCCAGTGTTCCCCCAAAAATAAAAAATCTTGATCATTATGAAGCTAAATAAAACGCCTGGTTGACAGTAGAACCAAGCCCTAACAACAGTTATTACAACACAAATAGTTTCTGGTAAAAAGCTGAAATACAAATATAACATTAGCAAGGTCAAAGTCTGGGAGCCATACAGTACTACTCTTGCATGCATGTGAACCTCCTGACTGGGACAGTTTTCTTGCTAAGATGAGTTGTCTCTCATCCCTCATGTCACTCATTGAAATCTCCTGTATATTCAAAATTATTATTTGAAAGATCTGGGAACAGACACTTTTCCGAGTTTATTCTACATCATGCTCCCAATGTAATATATTTCCAGTAAAGGCTTCCTGTGATTACATTACTGATCATGACAGTTTTATGGCTAATTAGACAGACAACAACCTATAATTAATAATTGGATCATGCTATGTGTGATCAGTAGTAATTCAGAAAAGATCAATGATGTTAATGGATTATGGTTGGATTAGACATTACTATCCAGCTTGGGTGGCCTAAAACAGGTTGGTTTGGTTTGTGTTATTTAATGTTTGTTGATATCTAAGCATCTACCACTGCTAAAACACCAAAATCTTAACAACTGAAGTGTCAAACAAAATTCAATAATGGATGGGAAAAAAAATTCAATGATTGGAATCAAGTTTAAATGGACATGAATATGCATTCTGCCATTCCTATAAAGTACTTTTTAAGAGGAACTTCCCAAACTCAACCCAGATTGCACCAAACTTGAGAAGTTCTGGCAGGTACTAAGCAATCTGAATTTACACAGACATGAAACAACTAAACTTCATGGTCAGCTGATCAGTAGAGTAGTATTAACATTGCCACATTCCAATGCAAATACTGAAAGGACATTTTCCATTCTGAGGAAAAATCAGACTGACTCCAGAGGAAACCTGGATTCAGTAACAGTATATTATCTCATAAGTGTTAATATCAACAATGATTAGGACTGCTATAAATATAATCCAGACAATGATCTCCTAAGAACTGCAAAATCTGTTTGTTGTAGAGCACCAATGGCAATAAGTTACTGTCAATGGATTTTATGTAATGAGATGATGTGCATATTTAATTATTTTTTAAAAAATGGCAGTTTGTTCCGTAGTTGTACATTTTGTCCTTTTGCATGCTAAAAACTGAAAACCCTTCCATTTTTGATGTCAAAACTCCTGTCCAAATTTTGCAAATCTGATCTGTCTTAAGCTGACCTCTGTTCTGTCACATGTATGCTGTCCATATGTCTACTGTATGTATATACATTGATCCCTCTGTTGTCTTGTCTGTCCATTCATTCACACATATAGCCATTATAGCTGATGTAGAATATTGGTGTAGGTGAACTGCTTTCAGCATGAATTTAAGATGTGTTTTGCATGTATATAGCCTTTATCTTTCAAACTACATTTTGTTGATAGAGTTACATCTTTTTTTAAAATCAATTTTGGAATGGGCCTTATAGTTTAGTGGTTAGTGTGTCAAATATGGGACCAGAAGGGTCCAGGTCAGACAAGGTCATCAGCCATGGTGTGTCTGTGGGCCAGGCACTTCACTCCAAACAAAATAAACAGATCAGTCAGTTTGTCTCATCACAGTAGGGATTACATTTTTAACTCAGTCTGTATGGGCTACTAAACTTCTAGTAATGTACACTGTATGTCATCCATCAATCAACAATAACTTTTAACACCCTGGAGGTCATATTTGGTCCTAATACACTCTGGAGGTTATATTTGGTCCTAATACATGTATATGCTTATGTCATCAAGATCTTGGACAAGTTTGGTAATGAAAATATTCATACTTCCTAATGAGATGATCTTGCATCTGATTGACATTTTTTTAAAACCTCTCAAGACTGTATTTTTTAAAGGAAATGATCAAACTTATTAAATTGGTTTATATCATCTAGATCTTAGTGGCTATGATGATAAGTGAAATCAATGCATATTAATACATGTATCATCTAGATCACAGTGGATATGATGATAAGTGAAATCAATGCATATTAATACATGTATCATCAAGATCACAGTGGATATGATGATAAGTGAGATCAATGCATATTGATACATGTATCATCTAGATCACAGCGGATATGATGATAAGTGAAATCAATGCATATTGATACATGTATCATCTAGATTACGGTGGATATGATGATAAGTGAGATCAATGCATATTGATACATGTATCATCTAGATTACAGTGGATATGATGATAAGTGAAATCAATGCATATTGATACATGTATCATCTAGATCACAGTGGATATGATGATAAGTGAAATCAATGCATATTAATACATGGATCATCTAAATCTTAGTGGATGTGATTACAAGTGAAATCAATGCATATTAATACATGGATCATCTAAATCTTAGTGGATATGATTACAAGTGAAATCAATGCATATTAATACATGGATCATCTAAATCTTGGTGGATATGATTACAAGTGAAATCAATGCATATTAATACATGGATCATCTAAATCTTAGTGGATATGATTACAAGTGAAATCAATGCATATTAATACATGGATCATCTAAATCTTAGTGGATATGATTACAAGTGAAATCAATGCATATTAATACATGGATCATCTAAATCTTTGTGGATATGATTACAAGTGAAATCAATGCATATTAATACATGGATCATCTAGATCACAGTGGATATGATTACAAGTGAAATCAATGCATATTAATACATGGATCATCTAGATCACAGTGGATATGATTACAAGTGAAATCAATGCATATTAATACATGGATCATCTAAATCTTAGTGGATATGATGATAAGTGAGATCAATGCATATTGATACATGTATCATCTAGATCACAGTGGATATGATTACAAGTGAAATCAATGCATATTAATACATGGATCATCTAAATCTTAGTGGATATGATGATAAGTGAGATCAATGTATATTGATACATGTATCATCTAGATCACAGTGGATATGATTACAAGTGAAATCAATGCATATTAATACATGGATCATCTAAGTCTTAGTGGATATGATGATAAGTGAGATCAATGCATATTGATACATGTATCATCTAGATCACAGTGGATATGATTACAAGTGAAATCAATGCATATTAATACATGGATCATCTAGATCACAGTGGATATGATTACAAGTGAAATCAATGCATATTAATACATGGATCATCTAGATCACAGTGGATATGATTACAAGTGAAATCAATGCATATTAATACATGGATCATCTAGATCACAGTGGATATGATTACAAGTGAAATCAATGCATATTAATACATGGATCATCTAGATCACAGTGGATATGATGATAAGTGAAATCAATGCATATTAATACATGGATCATCTAGATCACAGTGGATATGATTACAAGTGAAATCAATGCATATTAATACATGGATCATCTAGATCTTAGTGGATATGATTACAAGTGAAATCAATGCATATTAATACATGGATCATCTAGATCACAGTGGATATGATTACAAGTGAAATCAATGCATATTAATACATGGATCATCTAGATCACAGTGGATATGATTACAAGTGAAATCAATGCATATTAATACATGGATCATCTAGATCACAGTGGATATGATGATAAGTGAAATCAATGCATATTAATACATGGATCATCTAGATCACAGTGGATATGATTACAAGTGAAATCAATGCATATTAATACATGGATCATCTAGATCACAGTGGATATGATTACAAGTGAAATCAATGCATATTAATACATGGATCATCTAGATCTTAGTGGATATGATTACAAGTGAAATCAATGCATATTAATACATGGATCATCTAAATCTTAGTGGATATGATTACAAGTGAAATCAATGCATATTAATACATGGATCATCTAGATCTTAGTGGATATGATGATAAGTGAGATCAATGCATATTAATACATGGATCATCTAGATCACAGTGGATATGATTACAAGTGAAATCAATGCATATTAATACGGTGATCTAATATCTTATTGGCTGAACATGTCTACAGTCTACTAACTCTATTTCAGATCATTTTTTATCAAACTTGTTAAAAAGTCTTATATCATCAAGATGTTGGATGAATTTGATTATGGACAAGCTCTATTCATATTTATGATAGTCTTATGTATCTGATTGGCTGGTTTATTGTCTGTCTGGTGACCTAATTTCAGTCCAATTTTGATTCAGCCTGGTAAATAATTATATTTCAACATCATCTTAGGTCATGTAACAAGCTAGATTTGCATGTAATAATGAGGTGATTTGCATTTTATTGCCTGAGCTTGCTGTCTCTATAGAGATGACTGTTTCTAATTGTATTTCAATAAAAGTTGGTAAAAAGGTTTATATCATCAAACTCTTGGACAAGTTGATTGATGAATGAGGTCAATGCATATCAATTATGCAATTTGCTTTGGAAATTATTTTATCAAACTTTAGTAAAATAGGTAAAATTGACATGCTGTATCAGGGTTGGGATTTAATTTGTTCTTATACTATTACATAAGCCTGCTTAGTTAACTGGTCAGTTGTTAAGTTATGTAAGCCAGGTGAGTGGTATGAAGCCAATTTGGTCCTCTTGTTGCTAGAATTCAAAGTTATGTTAATCATTTTCATGTCTTCACTTTGGAAACTGCTTATAAACCATAGCCACACCCCTGCCTCAAAGTTAAGTTAAAGGAAAATGTGACATCTTCTTGTATCCTTGTCCAGAGTATAACCTTAATCAGTTATACATAACATCTAGACAGTTCATGACCTAACACTGCCACATCCACTGCCTCATGGTCAAGGTTATGACAAGGGAAAATGTATACTTCTGTCCATGTAGGATATAACTTTTGAAGCAATAAATATACTTTAGTGAAATTTTTAGTCTGTTAACTGTTATACATCTTGACTTGACAGTGTATGACACATTCATGTGACCTGATCAAGGTCATGGGTCACAGCAAGGAATAATGCAAGTTATTGGTTTGTTCCTTTATCCATGCTCTCACTTTTTCACCTCTGCATATATTTTATTGAAACTTTAGCCAAGTCCATACAGTAGTCAAATCCCTAGCTCAAAGGTCAAGGTCATTAGTAGGGAAAGATGGACATATTATATATTGACAGATCTGTCAGCCATGTCAATCTGTTTTTCACTTATCTTCATTGCATGGTCCTTTGTGACTCTACCAGAGATTCTGTTTTTTTTGTACATTGCAGAACAAGTTCTCACAACTTGTATCAAATACTCTGAATATCCGATTGGTGTGCATTGGTCTTTGAGATAGTTGTTGGTGTGCATTGGTCTTTGAGATAATTCTTGGTGTGATTGGTCTTTGAGATAATTCTTGGTATGCACTGGTTTTTGAGATGATTCTTGGTGTGATTGGTCTTTGAGATGGTTGTTGGTGTGCATTGGTCTTTGAGATGGTTGTTGGTGTACTTTGGTCTTAGAGATGGTTGTTGTTGTGCATTGGTCTTTGAGATGATTCTTGGTGTGCATTTGTCCTTGAGATGGTTGTTTGTGTGCATTTGTCTTTGAGGTGGTTGTTGATGTGCATTGGTCTTTGAGATAATTCTTGGTGTGCATTCATCTTTGAGATGATTCTTGGTGTGCATTTGTCCTTGAGATGGCTGTTGGTGTGCATTTGTCCTTGAGATGGTTGTTGGTTGATTGGTATTTAACAGCACACCAGCACATGAAAGTTTCTATTATGTCAAGGCATCTGGAGTAGTGTGTCTTGCCCAGAGATGCATCACAACAGCTGACCTCGTTTGGTCTGGTTTTGTGGGAATTCAAACCATAACCTTCTGGTTGTGAGTCTGTCATGCTGTGACTTCTGTGGCTTGCCTTTTGAGATGTGGGAGGTAGGAGAATCTAGAGAAAAACACTGCTGACTAGATAGAACTACCAACCCTTACAAATGTAAATACAATATATGCTTTGAAAAAAATATCAGAATCAAAAGAAAAATAAAAGGAATACTTAAAATTTTTAACCAACAATTTATTTTAAGAATTAATCCTCATTCATTAAGAGTGGTTTTGGTTGAAACTTGCTGTCTTCAGTCATCTTTACAACCTTGCAGCATGCTAAAGTCCATGGAAAAAAAGTGCAAACACATGGCATCCATTCACTTTTGATGCCTTCATATCGTCTTTTGAATTTCTATAGAATATGTGTTTCTGTCAATGTATAATCCTCATGGGCCATTTTTAAAAAATATATATTTCTTTAACTTCTTTTAGGTAAATCAGTGTGCCCAGCCTATATAGTTTCTCACTGGTTAATATTCAGTTGGTTTAGTAACACAAGTACTTAGGTATGTTTTCATAAAACACTTAGAATCAGACATTACAAGGTTTTCAGTGATCTAGACATACCAGTGTTGACATTGTAGTTCATCTGTATGCAATTTGCATTGACTGCAGAATCGAATTTGATGAAAGTGGTTGTAATGGAGTAATTCAAGGTTAGAAACAAGGATAATTATGTCCAAATCAGAACAGTGGGCATAAGTGCCTTTGATGGAAGACCACTTGCCCTTTCAATTGTTGGAATTGGGGATTGAACCCTGGATCATTAAGCTCCAAAGCACATGAATGGGGCCGCATTCAAACCTCATGAACTACTACATCCTCCTCGGATACTCTTTTCTTTGCATCGATGACACAAGTATACTTCCTACATGTAAAAATCATTTAGTATGCTAACTGGCAAACATTTATGTGCACTGCTGTTAAAATGTCAGCAATGTTCTTTTTTTTTACCACTGCTTGTTATAACCAAAAGAGCTTATGGGCTGGCCTGTAGTCTATTGTCCAATGTACATCCATCTGTTAGCACAAGTTTATTATCACTGCTCCTAATGTAATTTAATGATTGCCATGAAACTTTACATTCACATTCATCCCAGGGTCTAATAGGTCCTAAATGAAAATGGTCCTCCTTGTACATCCAATATTGCCACCACAGCAGCCATCTTGATAATTATATGTCTTGTTATTGCTACTCCTCCTGTATGTATAGTCATATCAACATGGATGGTCAAATCAACATGGATGGTCATATCAACATGGATGGTCATATCAACATGGACGGTCATATCAACATGGACGGTCATATCAACATGGATGGTCAAATCAACATGGATGGTCATATCAACATGGATGGTCATATCAACATGGACGGTCATATCAACATGGATGGTCAAATCAACATGGATGGTCATATCAACATGGATGGTCAAATCAACATGGATGGTCATATCAACATGGATTGTCATATCAATATGGATGGTCAAAATCAACATGGATAGTCATATCAACATGGATGGTCATATCAACATGGATGGTCAAATCAACATTGAGTTTTCACTCAAAAACTTCTTATAATGCCTAGTTGGTCCAAAATGAAAATGTGTTCATCTGATGTCCAATATGGCTACCATGACAGCCATCTTTACAATTTTTTTTTATAGTGTATTGCTACTTCTCCTAAATGGAAACTCATATCAACAAAGGGTTTTCACCAGAAGTTTTCTTGTGATGTTTAGTTCTGCTTAGACATCCTATATGACTGCCACAGTGGCCATCCTGAAAATCTTGTTACTGCTATTCCTACTGAATGGATGGTCATATCAACAAGGGGGTTTCACTAAAAGACTTCTTACAACACTTAGTTGGTTTCAGAATGAAAAATAGTGCTGATCTTTTATCCATCATGATAGTAGTCTTCATAATGTTGTTATGGCTTCTCATATCTGACCAGAAAGTCCTATCTATACAAGGTTTTAACCCAAAAATTTCTTAAAATGTCTAATTGTTTCTAAAAAAAAACAGTTCCACTTGGATATTGAACATGGACACAACATTGACCATCTTGAAAAACTTGTTATTGCTACTTCTCCTGAAATGGACAGTCATATCAAAAGGCCGTTTTCACTAAAAGATTTTTTATGATGTCTTGTTGGACCTACATTAAAATAGTGCAAATCCCTTTAAAGGACTCTTGTTGTCAAACTTCCTGACCAACAAGTAGCTATTACCGTTAGTTTGCTTCCATGGATATTGTCAAAAAATCTGGAATTTAATTTACATATAAAATGGGAATTGTTATTTGCAGATTATTTTGAATGTCTTGTTTTTCATTAATGAAAGTGAAACTGCTGAAAACTACTTCTTTTTCATGTTTTTATGTTTATTTGTTTTTGAGTGCATTTCTTCTTTTAGCAGAATTTGTCTTTTTTCATATTTCAAATTTATAATGGACTGTCATTCATACAATTCATTAGTTGAAATGAAATGAACATGTTGTGAAGTTTATAACATGTTGTGAAATTTATAACATGTGGAATTTTAACATGTTGTGAAATTTATGACCTGCTTCCTTCTGATACACTACAAACATTCTGAATGTTTTGCAGGTCAGTTTTACTTTATTTCTAAAATGAATGGCACATGTGCCTCAGAGGTGCACATTTCTGATTGCTACATGGCCTCCACTTTGTTGGGGGTGGGTTGTAGTGGAAATTGGGTTATCGTTATCTAGAGGGTAATCGTCTTCGGTGTTATTGCCCAGATTGAGTAAATATTAATATAAAGTATGAAACTTGTAGGTGGAATAGATAGAGATCTGAGCAGATATATAGAACAGAATGACGTGAGCCCCCGTACATGAAAATAACAATTTAATCAATTACATAAACAACCATGACAATGTATTACATTAGGAAGATACACTTCATTTTGAAATAAATCATTCATTGAATTTCAAACACAAATATACTTATATAAACAGCCGATCTGATTTAAATGATAGAATTAGTTCATCACAGAATCGAGCGAATAATTGAAGTCATTGCCTTGTACAACTTCATAACCTGATTATTCCCGATTCATTCCAGCCTCACTGTGACTGTTCTCCAACTTCACTGTGACTGTTCTTCTTGGTCCTTTCCACTTTTCCCTTCTCCAAACTCTCTATTGTCTCGCCTCTTTCGACCCTCAAACTTTGTGTGGGTAGGTGGATACCTAAGTATGTGATACATAGATACTTCGATAGGTAGGTACATGGATATGCCCCATGGAGCTATTTCACCTTCCAAAAATAAAGAAGCAACCTAAATCTTCTGTCAGATATCCTACTGGGAATAGATCATTACTCCCCTCTCATTATGTCAGATATCGTTCTATCAGAATTCAAACAGATACCAAAGGCTATCTGGTCAAGCTAAACGTGGCAGACCATAAACAAACCTAATTTCATAAGATTAATGTACTTCCTAATGGCTATTTCAACCTGACTCACATTATCATCACCCGAACATACCAGTCCTGTTCTTGTCTCATTTACACAAATGAATGAATGAAATTCATTACATGGCTTAACTACGTTATTTCTAGCAAATACACACATTCAAGTCTCTAGCATATATAAAATCTCACTTCATGGTTTAACAACATTAATTTCAGTCAATATGCACTCAAGTCTTTATCATACATGAAATCATTTAAGGTTGGTGAATTCACACGGATTCTTGTAACTCATATCAACTAAAGTAAGGCATGAAATTCTTAGATACATATTTTCCTATAACAATCAAGATGACACATTCAAACAATTCATCAAACTTATATAAAGAATATCATTGTACGGATTCAATAGATGAACTCACACAGTTGTATTCATATCAAGAAAATTGATCTACAAATTTAAACAAATAAATTCATGCAAGTATAAGCAAATAAATCAAACAAATCATTATATTGATGTCAACGAATTACATGAGACTGGTGCAAATACCTTGCTTTCAAGCTTTGCTTGCTTCTACCATCAAAATCGTGTCCGTTGACTTTCCAGACATCCGATCCCTTGGATAATTATTTATGAGTGAATTTCTTCTAAATTCAAACTCGGAGTTTCCTACATTTGTTTTCTCTTGTAGAAAAGTGTAGACTGGCTAAAATTTTGTGATGGGACATATTAAAACCATGAAATCTCGTGTGGGAATCACGCCCCTTATTTAGAGTAACCAATCTGGATTAAATATATCTCCCGCCTTTTCTAACTAGGCGCCAAAATTGTAGTCTGCGTGACCTCTAGATTTCCAAATAACTGATCCTGGACAATCTCAAATCTGACAATTCTGATACAAGATCGAAAGTTAACACTACCCTTCCAGTCTGTCTGACTGTTAAATAAACGAACGCTTCATTAAGAATCACTTCTCTCATGACACAGACATTACAAATCCATGCATTATGGTGATTTAACACGCCATGGTCCCCATAAATCTAATTAATCGTTCACCTGCCCAAATTAATGTGCTCTTCATAGATTGACAGAAATTTGCACCCTTATGCTGATCTGTTGGGCTAAACTCACTTTTTATTGTGTTGTGCCATTAATTAATGCCTCTCTTTGAATAGTCCTCTAGAAGTATAGCAAGAGGGTTGACACCTCAATATCTGTCACCCATTTCAGAAGTAACCTGTTTTGAGCTTACTGTCGTTTGGAAAAACAAAATGATGTAACAATTTTGGTGATTAAAGATCAAAATACATTTATATTTTCAGAGAATGTATTATTTCTTTATTTGTGTATTATTGGGCTTAGAGGTTTAGTAAGACAGTTGTTTAAGTGACTATTTTGAACATACTGAATTTAGATTCACACTCACTCACTTCTCCCTATTTTCCCACCAATTTAACCCAAAAGTTGTGAACTTTTTACTCTTTTGCTGCTATTTATTTTTTAGATCTTTTAAATCTTTTTATCTTCTTCACCTTTGTATTTTATATTGTTATCCATCATGTATACATCCTTTGGAAGGGTTTATCTTCCTAAAGGATTTTTGCATTTTTTACACTTTACTGTTAGTTGGCAATTTATAACAACTATTGTACTGAAGTGCTGTAAAATGCTACTCCATACATGTGAACCTCCTGCCTGAGAAGGTTTTCTTCCCAAGACAAGGGGTGTCTCCTGTCCCTCCTATCGATCACTGAAATCTTCCATGTACTCAAAGCTACTTAAAATAGTTTTTCCATTGTCTTTTCTTCTACACCATGCTTTCAATGACATGTATTACAGTAAAGACTTCCTATGATCAGTTGTCTATGAACTATCTTACCCTTCAAGCTTCACTTTAATTGCTTATTTGACAGATAATAACCTAAATGAAATCAATGGATTATACTGTATCTGATCAGTAGCAATTCAGAAAGGATTAAAGATGACAATAGATTATGATTGGATTACTAATGAGATTGTGCAACCTAAGACAATATTACTTACCTTTTTTTGGCAGTGTCCATTTGGCTTGGGTGTTAAATTTTAAACTAAAGTTTGTGGAGATGGATTATTCTGCATGTGATCATAAGTAATTCAGAAGGATTGAAGAGGTTAATGGATTATGGTTGGATTTGGCATTACTAAACAGCTGGGTTGACATAACACATGGGGTGACATAATACATGGGTTGACATAACACATGAGGTGACATAACACATGCTGGTTTGGCTGAGTATTCAAAGTTTATCTAGATATCTTAATGCACTTTATCTCCTTTATGCTGAAATGCCAAAATCTAAATAACCAAAATTTCACATGAAATTCAATGATGGATGGAATCAGGAATTTCAGTTGTTGAAATTATGTTCAAATGGACTCTCAAGTCAATTTTAAGAAGACCCAGATAATGCCAATCTTTACCAGTTCTGGTGGGCAGGCAGAAATTGGAGTCTACCACATCTCCTAAGTGTCAAGATCAACAATGACAAGGACTGTCACTAGTATAATCCAGGCATTGATTTACTAAGAAGTCTAAAAACATTTGTGCTACTTACAAGGAGAGTACAGATGGCCTCAAGTCACTGTGAAAGGACTGAATTTATGAGATGGTATCTATTGTAATGAGAAAAACCCATGGACAGTAATTTTTGTTTCATTAATGTAATTTTCATTTCATTAAAGTTTATGTTAATTTTAAATGTTAGTGGGCTTTGTAGCACTGTCTAGCATCTTAGTTTTGGGTCGCATGGTTTTCTGGGTATATATATGTGCTAACTGTGGCGGCTATGGTTTGGTGTGTTATGAAGCAGAATTGTGTGAAGACATCCCCTTGCAAGTGAAACAGTATAACCACCTGCTGGAGCAAGCACGTTTGGTCATAGTTCATTGGACAGGAAAGGGCCAGGCTGGGGAAATTTAAGAAGTGTAGGGACAAGGTCTTTCATTGACCAGGATACAGACACTACAAGTCTCATCCAAGAAATGCGGAAATCTTGCGACAATACACATTTTACTGAAGGTATCTTTTCTCTCATCATTTTACACTGTTCATCTCTCTTTGTCAATCTTGAGTGAATAATGATGCGTGACCAAGTCAACAACTCTGCAACCACTCAGCAACATAGATACCGACTCTGTGACACAGTCTGCGACCCAGTTGGTGACTCTGCGACCAAGTTGGCAACCAGAAGAAGATTGAGTTGACAACTCTGCGACACAGTTGGCAAATCTGCGACCAAGTCAGCAACCAGAGGAAGACACAGTCAGTGACTCTGCAACCAAGTTGGTGACCAGAGGAAGACACATTCGGTGACTCTGTGACCAAGTCAGTGATCAGAGGAAGACCCAGTCAGTGACTCTGCAACCAAGTCAGTGACACTCTGTGACTCTGTGACCAAGTCAGCGACCAGAGGAAGACATAGTCGGTGGCTCTGCAACCAAGTCAGTCACCAGAGGAAGAGCCAGTCGTGACTCTGTGGCCAAGTTGGCAACACAGTCAGTGACAACTGCGACCAAGTCAGCGACCAGAGGAAGACACAGTTGGTGACTCTGCAACCAAGTCTGCAACACAGTTGGTGACTCTGCGACCAAGTTGGCGACCAGAGGAAGACCCAGTCAGTGACTCTGCAACACTGTCAGTGACTCTGTGACACAGTCTGCAACCCAGTAGGTGACTCTGCGACACAGTCGATGACCCAGTTGGTGACTCTGTGACCAAGTCTGCAACACAGTCTGTGAACACAGGACAACCAGTCAATGACTCAGTGATCCAGCAACTCAGTGGGTGACCCAGTTGGTGACAAGAAGCCAGGAATAAGACGGTGTCCCATTGGGGTAGAAATCTGTTGCACTCTGGAGCACCAGTCCTCAGACAGATTCAGCAGGGTATCACTCCAAATACAAAGACCTATCCTAAAGAATCCGAGATACCAAGACTTGGGGTAGTGTAGCTGAGGGAGTTTCCGCTACACTATATTTCAATACATGTATAGGAAATGTAAATTTTTTCAGTCATGCTATAAATCAGGTTCATGAAATTCCTCTTGATTTAAAGTTGAACTCCTGACCAAATCTGACATATCTCCAAAACTGTCCTAACCTGACCTCTCTGTTTTATTATATGTATGTACTACATACATACATATGCTTTTACCCTATTCTGGCATTGAAGAAACTGCTTCAGTTGCCCAGTTCACCCTATTCTGGCATTGAAGAAACTGCTTCAGTTGCCCAGTTCACCCTATTCTGGCATTGAAGAAACTGCTTCAGTTGCCCACTTCGCCTAATTCTGGCAGGAGAGCGAAGTCACTTTGGCTGACAATTTGAGATCAGCATGGACTGTGATTGGAGATTCTTCTTGACAAATTGTATTGATCACTAATAAATCTGTTCTGTGACAATCATGTACAGTAAATTCTACCGTCTGCATATAGTTGAAGGACATAAACAATGAACAGTGAAGTTGAAAAATATTTTTATGGCAAGAATATGTATGGTAATTACTATTTATTTATATACATCTTAAATAATTGTTTTATTAATTTATTTTAGTTTATGTATTTAAGTAAAGTGAAATGATTGCAATAAGAAGTAAAGAAATAAACAAAATATTAATATTTGAAGAAAAAATAACAAGACAAACAAAAGAAAAGGGTTTAAACAATTTTTAATAAATAATAACTAGAATATGAAAAATGGTAGCTCATGATTAAAGAGGTTTTGAAATAATATAAATGAGCATTTCAAAATTATTTATTTATTTACAATTCTATCAGTATCAAATTTGTTGTTGATTTTTTAAAATTGTTTATTTACTTATTATTATTCTGAGATGGTTTGCAAATAAATTGTTCTTTTACTTCATTTTCCACATGAAATTATTTTGTTTTGGCATAAAATTTCTTAAAACTTTTATTCATGTTAACACATGCAAAAATAGACAATATTGAAAATATACCATCAACAACTTTTGCAACATATAAAAAGTTTTCTTACCAACTTGGTTTGTTTTCCCAAATATTTTATATGCCTGCAATAGGGTGTAGAGTATAATATTATGATGTTGTCCAGCATCCTGCGTTCTGTCTGTTACCAATTTAGTTTCTGCAGAATAACTCTAGCTGACCACAATCGACAGTTACCAAACTATGTGCATGCCTTGCAGAGGAAATATGGGATCTGGATGGCTGGGTGGTCTAAATTGCTCACCTTTACAAATCACACACACAACACAGTTCTGTACATGTGAGTTTGAGTCTCGGCTTAACCAGTATCGGTATGTGAAAAAACTTGCCAACAGACTCCTGTAGGTCGGTGGTTCTTCCCCCACCAGATATACTGGCCACTATGTATAGCATGTGCTGACAAATGGTGTTACCTCACAAAAACAAACCAGTCCTTGCAAATGGAGGAAGGAAAAACCCTATCATTTTCTGAGTCATGAGAATCAAAAGTTCAATTACCAAGGTGACTGTGACTGAAAGAAAAATTCTACTTGTCCACCCATCAAGTGACCAAACTTTGTAGATGGAATGCACTTAGGGTAAGTAAGAAGCCTATCCTGGGTGAATGGTCAAAGGTCAAGGTGACCAAAAGAAGAAGAATTTCCACACCATAAACATCAGCTCTGCATCAAATACTTGGACAAAATTTTGTGCACTTGGGTTAAGAAAACTTTGGACTCTAGCTGAATGCCATTTTTCAGCACAAGATATCCTATACATAACACTTATTACATCTGGTGGAGGAAGAACCTAGAAAATCATGGAAAGAACCACAGATCAACTAGAAACTACTGGCAAGCTTTCTCACATATCCATGATGGCTGAGCCTGAGGTTACTGTGATCTGTTGGCCAGTAAATACACAAAACCACATGTATTTGGCTCTGAACAGTGGAAGGTACTTATTTGATATAGCATAAAGAAAGGTCCATGCCATTAGACTGCAATATATTTAATCACCTTATCAAATAAGTTTCCCCCTCACCTCATATTATAACAAAACACTACTGTGATTTAGCATTTTAACAACCCACTGTCTCTTATGCTTTCCAAATACCGGTAGCTTTTGCTTAATGGTATATATGGAATTCAGAGCAGAATAGATTTTATAGAAGTTTGGTTTGGTACAGATAAGAATATCAAGAGGAAGACCTCAGTGAAAACACCAAAATAATTCCAATCTGGATGCAAAACACATAAATACAAATTGAACATCCATGTTGAACGCTAGATCAATGATGTAAAATTAAATTGGCAAAGAACCTACATAGAGGACTATTAAAATGAAGCAAAGTATCTACACAGAGTACTATTAAAATTGGGCAAAGTATCTACACAGAGTACTATTAAAATTGGGCAAAGTATCTACACAGAGTACTGTTAAAATGGGACAAAGAATCTATACAGAGCACTATTAAAATGGGGCATAGTACCTACATGGAGGACTATTAAAATGGGCAAAGTATCTACACAGAGTACTATTAAAATGGGGCAAAGTACCTACATAGAGTACTGTTAAAATGGACAAAATACCTATATAGAGTACTGTTAAAATGAGGCAAAGTACCTACAAAGAGGACTATTAAAATGGGACAAAGTACCTACATAGAGCACTGTTAAAATAGGGCAAATTATCTACATGGAGGACTATTAAAATGGGGCAGAGTACTGATATAGAGTACTATTAAAATGGGCAAAGTATCTACACAGAATACTATTAAAATGGGGCAAAGTACCTACATAGATTACTATTAAAATGGGCAAGGTACCTACACAGAATACTATTAAAATGGGGCAAAGTATCTACTTAGATCACTATTAAAATGGGGCAAAGTACCTACATAGAGGACTATTAAAATGGGGGCAGATCTATGATGTACAATTAATGGTTCTTTTGTTTACCCAATGGCAGTGTTTGACAAGTGAAAATTTTATAAGTTCTATTGAAAAAATAGCAATGCTACTAAATTTTTATAAAGAAATCTAAGTGAACTCGAGACATATACTGATAAGCAAGTATATATGGTACTTCTTATTTACTTAGAAACCATCACATAAATCTCTTGATTTTTTTATCATCAGTAATTTCTGTTTATTTGTCTAATATAACTGATATGGCATTCACATATGAAACTGATTATGTTATACACATCAGGCTATATTTTCCAGAAACTACTCAGATTTCTAAACAAAAATGTGGAAAGATTGTTTTTGAAATTATACAACTTGGTGTTCTCATGGTATCCATGAGTAGACAAAAGTCTACACCACTCAGCCCACTGATTAGCAAATCAGTCATATTGAGTGCATGTGACTGTCAGGCGCACAAGAATTTTGTCCACTTGTAACAAAAGTGAATTGCTTGACTTTGGAGTACGTCATCAAATCTGGGGACAAAAACTGAGACTTCCTCCTTTCCCCTCCACTGTTCAAAAAAGTGAATGTACAGTGCTTGAATGGGGTTTACAAGGATGAGCTTTTGCTGTAAGAAGTAATTATTAGCTTTTGTGTTTGTTTTGAGACTTTAAAAGAAAAGAACACTGTCATATATATATATATATACACAAATTTCAGTAATTTGTTATTTTCCAGCTTCTAGGTAGATAATGATTTGACATGGAAATTTGCAAAGATATCTGATATATGTGATTGTCAGATACAGCTCTAGGCAGTGATATCTGATAAATGTGATTGTCAGACAGTGATCTCTGATAAATGTGATTGCCAGATACAGCTCTAGGCAGTGATATCTGATATATGTGGTTGTCAGATACAGCTCTAGGCAGTGATATCTGATATATGTGGTTGTCAGACAGCTCTAGGCAGTGATATCTAATAAATGTGATTGTCAGATACAGTTCTAGGTGGTGATATCTGATATATGCAATAGTCAGGTACAGCTCTAGACAGTGATCATATTTAAAGATTCAGTGTGCAATTATTTTAATGAATTCCAGATATAAGAAGCATAAGGCTATAAAAACTGATTTTAAAATATGTTTTGGGTTTAGTTTGTAAGGAACTTCCTACTGACTGTTTTGTTATGCCAAATAGCACTTGATCCAACATTATTAAAAATTATTTAAATATAATGCTTATAGCCCTGAGTGCAGTCTGGACATAATAACCTGTAACAGAGAAATGGCAGTCCTGACATAATAACCAGTAACATAAATGGCATTCCTAGCATAATGACCTGTGACAGAGAAATAGCAATCCTGATGTAATAACCTGTGACAAAGTAATGGCAATCCTGACATAATCTGTAACAGAGAAATGGAAATCCTGACATGTAACAGAGAAATGGCAATCTTGATATAATAACTGGTCACAGAAAATGACAATCCTGACTTAATAACCAGTAACAGAGAAATAGCAATCATGATGTTGTAACCTGTAACAGAGAAATGGCAATTTTTACAAGTTTCCTAGCAATAATCTTAACCCAAAAATTTAACCATTTAGACTTTAATATTTCTAATAGTAATCTTCCTACCTATCAAGATCATTAGCAGAGTATGGTTTTGTAACTGGAGATACATGCTTGGTCACAAGACACCAGCTTTCAACATGCACTATTAGGTGAGACTTTTTTATTAATAAAATGTAAAAAATTTAAGAAAATATTAGGCTTAAAAGTCAGGGAAAATGTTACTTTGGGAATTGTTATAAAAATGGGATTTTTGAGGGAAATTTGGAATCATGTATGAATTATATCATGAAATTATCATATATGCTGAACAAGAACTTGCATCCTTTACTGCATAAACTGTAATACTTGATAATTTATACCACATAACACATGCTTATGAGTTGAGTACAACTGCTAACTGCACAGACCCAGATCTGGTGTCACATAGTGCAGTGGCAGATCAGGGTATTTGCAGTTTGTTAGGATTAAAGCTAATTACATGGACCCTGATCTGCCAGCATATTTTGCTGCAGCAGGTTATGGTCAGTGTTGTTTGCAGTCAGATGTGACTTAGAAGCAGGCATATTTGGTAATAATATACCCCCTGTAAAAATAGAAATCTTCAAAGTTTCCACTCCACTGGACAAGAGGTATTGGAGTTCTCATCAGAGAGTAATTAATTAAGTTCATACTTTATTAAGGTGATTTCAGGATGAGCATGCCCAAAGACCAATTCCTGATAACAGTATATCACAACTTAAATGTATTTTTAACCAGAGTACAAAAAATAAGTTGTACTTTTTAAAGCGTTTTCATGAAACTTGTTAAGGATTAGTATGCCCATAGAACAATTCCCCAAAATTGACACAGGACAGTTTCATTTTCTCAGATCCCTTCTACCATATATACTTGCTTATAAGCTGGGTCTGACTGCCAACTGCATAGACCAAGATCTGCCATTGCATAATGCACCAGAAGATCTTGGTCTGTCAGGCTTGTTAGGAATAATCATTGTATTATGTGCCAGAAGATCACGGTCTTAATTGCTTGCTGTTACACCTGATTTTTAAGTGATTATATATGGTGTTTTTATTTTGCCAGAAACAGCTATTAAGTTCAGAGTCTGATTTTGCTGTACACACATTTCCACACATAATTACAAAGCAACTTTGAATCATTTCCTTATGCAGGGTTTGAGCAGTAAAAAGATCTTGACTTCGTGTCTCCATATATCCAGGATGGTTAAAGTTACAAAGCAACCACAATAGGTTCCTTCCTCTAACCTGTTTCCAGGGTCCTAATGAGCAGGAAAAGATAGCTCTTCAAACAGGGAGGTCAGGAAGGTACCAGAAACCCAGTAACCCTGGCAGAGCTCTTTATCCTACATAGAAGAGGTTATATAACTGCAACAAATGTAAGGTCAATTATTATGTTTTTCCAGTTATAATTGTATCCCTGAAGTTGCACAAGCATTCATACAATGTCAATCAAGCTGCATTCAGTGCACCTGCACCATCATAGCACAATAATAACCTTGAGTTGTACATAACAGTGTTCGATGGGAGAGTTTTTGGCCCTTGGCACAATAAAATAGTTACTGGCCCCCTTAGACAAAATAGGTTGCACCATGGTGATGCATAAAAACTTAAGTGATCTGTTACGACTATGTGGTCACAAACTTAAGTAACAGAAAAGAAGCAAAACCAACAAGTTTTGTAAAACTCAATAAACAATTTAATAATGAAAGTGATAAATGAAAAATGTGAGAGAAACTTACAGTATAATAAAGTGAATCCAAATTTATCCTTGTTCAAGTCTTGAAAGTCCTAAACAAATGAAAACTTCTATATAATTTCAATACCAGAAATGTACTGGTCCTCCAATAACTGTGACATTGTCAAAATGTCATTGTCCAGAATTCTTTCGAATAATTTATAACAGTTCCAGAATAATATTATTGTCCAAAAAAATGAGCACTTTCTATCACCACTGAACAGTCCAAACTAATATTTTTCCTCTCAAAAAAATATCTAAGTACAACATAAAATACATCTGCAAACTTACATAAGGAACACAAAAGTGTGAATGACTCCAGAAATCAGAATGAGACTGAATGCTTAACTTCCTCCTTATATACACTATAAATTGCGACTGTATTTCAGAATGGACCCCATATGACAACATACACTATTGATTTATGATGTACTAAGTCATGACATACTAAATTCATTTGACCTCACACAACCAATGGGGAAGCCACAGAATTCTTCTTGAAACTATCCCATCAGTGACTGGGAAACTATGCCATAGGTGCCATTTTAAGTATTATTATTACGATTACTATTACTAATTGTCAACACTTACACAAACAGCTATTTATAGATCCTATGTGATTTGTGTTTTCAACAGAACCAAATTGCGTACACAGTTTATAACAAAAAATATTTTATACAGTTTATGACCATGAATAAAAATTATGAAAATTAAATAAAATCATATACCAGAAGTTACAGAAATAACTGATGCATTCTCAGGACTTAAATGTGCCATCAGTGAGGTTTTTTGTGGGTTTTTTTTTAACAAGTACAGCTACTGATAGTTCATCTATACATACATTGACAATTTTTCAAAATGCTATGTGATTGAAGTGTGGCATTATGACACAAGCAAGATGCCTGTTTGCAACATCAGGGTTCTGTATATTGCATCATGTTTAATTGCTTTTACATGCCAAGTGAATCTATTACAGGTAAGATTAGTAATCCAAAATTAAATGAACAAATTATAGTTACAGCTCTCCCTTGTTATAATGCAGTAGTTGCGGTCAATAACTGCTGACTGTGTTGTGTACCAAACCAAAGTGATCTAAAGCGGTATTGTTCAGATTTGTTTTGAAAAGGAAATAAGATATAACACTAAGCTTCACATTGTTTTCTTTCAACCATATTGTTATACATTGGCATAGTTCTAGTCATAAGGTCCATAGTGGTACCACGTTAATCTGGATGGCATTATAATAAGGGATAGCTGTAATCAGATATAAGAGCTTTTGGATAAATTTATTTCTGAAGAAACTTTCATGTGTCTTGGGAAAAAATGGTAATTTCCCTAAATTTACAAACCACAACTTGGCTTTTGGAAGAAAAACTATAGATTGGCCACATAAGATGCGTATGCCATACTCCACTCCCATCTTAATGAAAATGGTATGGGTGTATATTGGTTGGCCTGGTATCAGGATAATAGGGCTAGGTGGGATATGATGCTACATGTCTGTGCCATTGTGTCCCAGTGCTAGACATCGCTATAAACTGCTACACTCACACACACACACACATGTTTAAACATTTTCAATTTTATTTACACAAACCTTGTCAGCATGATTAATAATAATAAACAAAAAGAACTTTATTTCCAACTCAAGTCAAGAGACAAAAACTAGCAATTTCATACATGATATACTATATTAATACTATAATTTGCTCCAAAGATCATTTATTGATGAATTATGACATCATGCAAATTGAAACAGCTTTCACGATTTTGTTATTACTACTAGTTTTTTATGCTGATGAGTACAGTACACTCTGTTTCTAAGCAAAATGCAACAGCTATTGCCATTGTTGTTCACAAACATCCATGATGCATTATGGCCTATTATTGTAGAATGTGAATAATTTGTCCATAGAGGAGAACAATACATACAATATAATCTGAAAAACAATATTTTTTAGGTCTGTGGAACATGGTTTAAAAACTTAAAAGCATATTTACTCACAGATGGAGAGAATGATTTTGCCTTTGTACTTTTTCAGATTTTGAGGTCTGAAAGATGTACATATAGTGTTTCTTTGTGTTGTGCTTGATATCATTTGCTAATGAGAACTACACACATATTCCTAATAATTTTCTTAATCCACCAATGTATAGGCTAAATACAAACATATCAGCAGCAAAACTTAAGCTATTAATAGATATTGCATCCAACAGACGATTTATTCAAATCACAATTAAGGTAACTACATGAAACAGAAATGTTGAACAGAACACCTCCTTGTCGCAAACCATTAGTCATATGGAAAGACATGGAATTTGTTTGACCCCAATTTACACAAATTGTTTTTTGTCATAACAATTTTAGTGCCAAATAGCAGCATACAATGAATCATTGCTATCAATTAACTTTTTGAATAGAGTCCAGTGATTTATTCGGTCAAGAACCTTTTTAGCTTCTAAGAGTCGTACATAAACTGGAGAATCATTATCAATATAGTAATTAATGACTTCCTTAAAGGCAAATAGACATACATCTGTTAAGATAAGTTGCCTAAAGCCAAAAACACTTGAGGTAGATAAATGAAATTTTGTGAGCTTATTGTTTCCTTATGTAAATGATCTGATTAGATTTTCTGGTCATTACAGCAATTTTCAATTTTGCTGTAGATATGTTAAAACTTTCTGGACTTGGACTTTTTTATGAAGACCTCTTAAGCCTGATATTAAGCAAAACTCACTAAAGGTTGACAAATAAAATTAAGTAGGCCTGTTGGAGCATATATGTAGATGACCTGATCATATTTGTACACACATATGTAGATGACCTGATCAAATTTGTCATCTGTGGCATAGCAAATGCTCAAACAAACCTAGCAACTGGAGGGGGGGGGGGCAAAATTGACCCAAAATTAAGTCCTGCACTCTCCTCCCCCTCACCCACCTGCATTTCTTGCTACACCACTAATTTACATTTTTCATATTATTGCAGGCATAGGTGTATTTCCAATTGTTCTAAATTTGTAATGTTTGTGGCTTTGACATTTTGGTGTGCATAAGAAATAGTAAGTTTATGGTATGATCCCACATCCAGTGTGTATCATCCATTATCCTTCAATAATTCCTGTTTTCATTTTGAACAAAAAATGAGATAGAGCATTCTAAAAATGAAGGCATTTCAAGACTGTACAAGTTATGCCAATCCACCATCAATGGTCATAGTTACTAAAAATAGAAAACCTTTAAAAGACCTTCAAAACTGCTGAACTTAAATTTTACAACAGTGACAGAAAGTATCCTGGTATATACACTCCTGGTCTTTGAAGTTTTGCACAATTAATGCTGATCCAACATCAATTATGGCCACCAATTTTGAAAATATACAAACCTTCCATTTCAACAGATTTGGCATAAGGTAGTCTCGCATAAAGGTTTTTCAGTTTGTTTTAGAACTGAGATCTGCTATCAAATATTACTAAAAATAGAGCAGTCTTTGAACAAATTAACAAAAACTGCTGAACAGATTAGCTTATCTTGTTGTATATTCTCATAAGTTTAATCACTTAAAATTAAAATTGTTTTTAAAAAAATATACACCCTTCACCATTTTCTTGTTAATATTCAACTTTAGGTGCAGCATGGTTCTACTTCTGATGTAATATCACCAGTTTAACATAATCTCTAACAAAAAAGTAATGTCACCAGTCTGACTGAAAAGCAGACCTTAGATCTGAGCTTGCAGTTTGACGCCACAGGTATTTAGGAAGCATAGTGAAATCAGTGGAATAATATGGGTTTTATTTATCACATTAGAGTTGTGCTAGATACACCATTTAAGTTGAATAATCAATTGTAGAGCAATAGCAGTGATTTGGCATCTTCAAGTACTCCTCTTACCCCTTATCTTGATCATTATCTGTGGTAAAACACTTAACCTCTCTATAATGGGTTCTTGATGGGACATGAGCAGACAACTTGATGGAGGAATGATGGGACATGCTAGACAGTACATGGTCCATAATATCAGAAAATAATGATATATGCTCTTGTAAGTACAGAGAAATTAGCCCTAATTTGTCCTCTTTGTACCTGTTTGTAATGATAGGTTGGAAAAAAGAGGGCCAAGCAGCAGAAAGGTGACATAAAATGGGGTAGTTTATGAAATCTTCCAATTTTGAATGTTTTGTGGTCTACAATTTAAGTATATACAACAATTGCATGAAGTGACAAAGTAGAAACTATTATTGAGATATCTTTAATTATGTCACTTAAAATTAAAATTCTTTCATGCAAAATATACATCCCTGACCATGTTCTTGTTAACATTCAATTTTAGGTGTACCTTGGAAGTTAGTCCAAGTTACTTACGTTTCTCTGTACTGAAGGCTTTAGTGTTGCTAGGTTTATAAATGCTCTTTTACTAGATTCATCTTGCCTGGATAAATAGCAAGTTTTTTTTAGTTTAAAAATGCATGTAAAATATTTCATTCACTGGTTTATTTTCTCATTGCAAATGAATGCCTAACAAAAGAATTTAATAAAAATGCATCTTTGGAATGTTATAAAATAAAGCACATGATCTATGGGCATTGATCCAGATGAAACTCTGAAGGTGCTAGACACCTCATCAAATAAGTCCCATAATTTGAAAAGTACAGTAAAATCTATCTGTAGAGACCACCTCTTCTGCCAAAATGGGGTGGGTGGGTGCAGTTTTAAAGGTCAAAATTCAAGAAGGACAAATACCTACAATTACTGTACATATATTTTGTTCATTATTGATAGTTCTTATTAAAATATTGCATGCATTCATAAGAAAGAGACATCATTTAGCACTAAAAGTATATCAGTCATCAACATTATCATTTTTTTTAAAGTTTATGTGTAATCTATTAGATTATGTGTAATCTATTAGCATATAGCATATGAACTGTGAATTTAGCTATTTACACTTCTTTATCTAGTCTGTAAATGGTAAAGTTAGCTACAATAACATTTACTGAGTACACAATATATTTATTTACATCCAAATCCTGTTGCCCATGACATAAATAGTAAACAGATCAACTAAATAAAATGAAAGGATATAACATATGCGCTAAAGTGTACAGATGACAAGATCTTTGACTGGCATGTTTGGTGTTGTGTGCATGTTATAAAAACTGTAACATTGATAAAACAACAAAGAGTACAGACCTTGACAATGACTAGGGAATGAACTAATCCAGAAAAACCTAATAACTTAATAAGAAGAAAAAACCACAAAGACTCAATGTATTGTAACTCTGCAAACAAGAGATTTAAAGTGTGATACCAGTGTACATAAAGTAAATAACAGCCAATATTATTTGGGTAGAAAAGAAAATTTGGAACCGATGAAAAAGACAGTAGAAAGATTCGACATAATAGAAAAATATGGTCTACTGTGTTTTATATAAATTACACATTACAATAATTTTATCAATCTGTAATTTTCGGAGTGCGTAGATTGTGTCATATATTGAGCATGTGTCTTACTTTTGTTTCTATCAACGACAAGCAAAGCACACATTGCAGTTCCATATTCATAACATATTATCCTATTTATTTCAATAGATGTGTACTAATGATAAAAAGGAATATACTGACTGTGGAATGAGGAAGAGAATGAACCAGAAAGGTATAAACCTCTTCAACTAGGAATCAGAAATATTGCAAATTGCATCAGTAATCCAGGCACAGGTTTTTGAAGCTTCAATCATGCTTAGCTTTTACTTATATATATATATATATATATATATATATATAATATATAACAACATAACCAATATATACTAATAATATATATATATATATATATATATATATATATAACATATATATATATATATATATATATATATATATATTTCAACCCTTTAAATGCAATACAGTTGGAAAAAATTCAATTGGTAAATTAACAACATACTGTTGAATGAAAAGTATCGTCAGAGACATATCATAATATCATACAGCCTTAGACCTATTCCGAAAATAATTAACATGAATCGTCCAATCTATTTGGTCTTTCTTCATCATTATTTTCATCTGCAGTTTTGGATTTGTCATAGTTACAAATTCATAGTTCAGACTGATACAGACTAATTTGTGTGTTGCTACGAAACTTGCAGTCCCTTCTAAAGAATTATCAGAGTCCAGCAGGCTTCTCACCTCCCCATCTTTGAATGATGAAGACCTGTAGGTCAGTAACAATTCACTTACTTCAGAATTGGAGCTTTTATGTTGAATTTCTAAGGACTTTTCCATAATATGATGATGCGTTTAAAATGTGACATAATGCTTTCTTTTTACAGAATACCAGAAGTGGTTGGCAGTTGCATTTGATTATTATCATTGACTTGTGTGAACACAATGTTCCACAGGTTCCCATAACGTTATTACTGAAAAGTTTGAAATCAGTTTTTTTTTAAATTCGTATTTTGAATATATAGTTTCATTCCCCAAGAAATAAACTCAATAAATGAAGCTAAACAGTTATGGTCCTTTGTTCCGAGAGTAAGAAGATCTCTGATACATGACACGAGCATTTTGTGCTGCTTTTGACAACAGATAAAGAAGCAACACAAACCTTTGAACTGACAATGTGCATCAGTGATTACTAATCCTTTAAAGATAGAATGGTTAATGATAATGTGGACTGCGATGACTGCAATGACTATAGCAATATACCTCTACCTCAATAACCTGTGTACAACATGGTCCAGAAACATAGACCACACTATTAATGCAGGCATGAGTTATGGAGGGACCTCCAAAAATTTAAGAAGGGGATACCGTCCACACTGGACACTGAGAAAAACTGAGAAGGTCCTGGTAACTGAGATGTTTAATGGTTGAATAGTCATCTTACAAATGCTTAGGGAATAATTTTCAATAGAGCACTTTTTCAAAGCTTTTTTTCTAAGCTCTTTTTTAAAGAGCTTTTTTCTAAGAGCTTTTTTTCTTGGCTTTTTTGCATAAATTACCTTTATTTTCCAGATACCCAACTTAAAAGATTGTTAACAACATTTTCCGAGAGGTTCAACAACCATTATGTGTTTGCAAAATCATTGTGTACTAAATCACTGCTTTTTGGTGTTGTAGATTCACAACAAAACAAGATTCCTTTATTTAAAAAATTGGGACATTTGTTTCATGAAACAATTTTCAACATCGAAACTCAATTTTTTAAACTTGTCCCATTAGTAAAATATTGATGACCTGATTTCATTGCAAGTGACGTGAAAATCTAGTCGGGTAATGTTTGCAAGAGTTTGTATGTATTATGCGTATTAAATGTCATTTGTCTTTCTCAACTGATATTCTTCTAATCCTTGAGAAAAATCTACGAATACCATTTCAGGAATTCTAACTTCAATACAAACTCTGAAACTCACTTCTCCATAATGAACCATATCCATGAAACAACTCTTTGTATTCATCATCATTATCATCAATCCCTTAACCTAAGAGGTCATTGAGGCACACAGTTAACTTTACAACCAATTCTCTCCATCTTTCCCTGTTCTCTACTGCCCTTTGGGAATCTTCAAATCCCATGCCTGTCCACTTTGTATTCACCAAGTACTTATTTCACTTGCTATCTTGGATCACATTTGTGAATGAGTAGACTGATTTAAGGAAGTTTAATTATATTACTTGCATCATAATATTTATAACAGTGTTTGAAATTAGCTAACCTGACACATGACTGTGACCACTAGCCTTTATACAGGGTTTGCATGAGTTTTAACTGTTCTTTCATTCCACCCCCTTCATTTGATTAGATACAACAAAAAATTAACATGATAAAACAAAGTAGGTCTTCTTTTAATTGAGTGTAACAGTACAACAAATACTTCTGCAAATCAGAGGTCAAAACACAGTTGGCACTTAGATTCCCACAGAAAAGCTCACAAAATAACAGTGAGGATAAATTGACATTTTTCACATTTCAGTATAAGAGAGAATATTGCATAAATGATGATTACACTGAAACTAAATTAAAATTTAGAACAAAAGCATAAATTTCAGTTGGCAAAACATATTTAATTGGAATTTATTTATTAAAGTGTTGCCACCATTAGGATTTAGTGACATTTTCATTGATTGAAATTTCATTGAATATTGTTATTTACAGTGTATAGAGAATGTGGTTTGAAAAGAAAATTTAACAAAATATATGACTTCTTATTAAAGGTTAACAAATTTTACTGTTGATTCAGATTTCCAGGTACTAACAACCATTTTCAATGATAAAACATTTCATTGACCAATTTTTTATTTTTTCATGTTCAACAAATAGGGGTCATTTGTTTTGGTTTTACATTAAAACCTGTCTTGAAAGACCACCCTTCTGACAAATATATATAGTCTTTCAAGACAGATGGTCTCTCATTACAGGTTGTAATTCTATATAATTAATCAATCTATCCTTTGAGGGTCTGGTCTCTCAAGACAGGTGATCTTTCATAGCGGTGGTCTTTCAAGACCAGTTTTACTGTATCTAGTGAAAAAAAATGGGATCAATCATTATAAGCAGGTTTGCAAGTTATCCATGTGCAAGTTATCACAGAAGTGGTACACACAAGTGGTTTGTGACAAGTAAATTAGCCTGGTGTACTGTCACCAGCATTCTTTACCTTATAAATCTAATTGAACCAGTAACCATATTAAATATTTTTCCTCCTTTTTTTGTCTCTGTTCTTAACGATCTGCACACTACATACAGACTCTATTCAACAATCATGGCTGCAAGGGATTAAAGAAACATCAGTGGTATTATTTATAGCTATTTTTTGTAATGCAGTTGATAGTAATGTTCAAACCAGGGCTAGCCCTAGGCCAATTGGACTGATTTGGCCCAATTGGGCCCTGTGCTCACAGGGGCTCCACATGTTAGTAATTTGTAAAAATATATCTACAGAGAGAAAGTAATTTTAAAGTGATAGAAGAAAATTTTAAGTTCAATATCATATAAAACTTGTTTAAAAGTTTATTTCCAAATGCCATGCTCATAGGAGGGCCCCCGTGTGTAAATACAGGGTGCCCCACCAAAACGATCCAAATTGGGCCTTGTGTTTGCTAAGGCCATTGCTGGTTCAAACATATATTTTTACCTACAAATTTTCAGCAGGTGGTTGCTCACAACAATGTGCAATCCTTGCATTATGATTGTGGTCTTAAATGACAGGTAATCAAGTTGATTCTAGTAGAGGTCACTTAAATCAGGATTTAATGTAGTAACAGGTGTAGTAGCCTGGTAGTAGCAGGTTGTAGTGACCTGGTTGTAACAGGTTGTAGTGACCTGGTTGTAACAGGTTGTAGTGACCTGGTTGTAACAGGTGTAATGACCTAGGTGATGAAAGTATTGAGAATGCCAGCATGTCTTTTTAAAATACTGTGTTACATGGCCTGTCATCTCTCCTTATTCAACTTCAAAAAATGCATCTTTTACACTGATTAAAGAAATTGCAAAATATCAAACATTTTTCACTGAAAAACTTTGTCGATTGGATAGCATTATTCATGCATTAAACATGGCTTTTATACATCAAAAATGTTTTATTTTCTCTTGAATTTTGCATTTCAAAAAGATAAGACGTAACCATAAAAATAACTAATTCAGATTTATAACATTTCTCTAATCAATTATTGAGTAGTTATCATAAATTTTAATAATTATTAATTAATTTTATGAAGAAACATTTTCCAAAAATTAGATCTGATAGCTGAATTGCATATTAAGAGACTTTTTCAATTGATCTGATTACTTGATGTATTTTTATTCCAGTTCTCTCTACCTGTATAGCATGTCTATTTTGCTGGATTGATGCATGTTTACCAGGATTTGAGTTTAAGGGTGGACAGAACAGCTAGGGTTGTATAATCCCCAGGACAGTTGACAAATACTGTAAAGCCCTCTTCACTTCTGGCTTCATGTTGCCTGTCTCAAATGTGGATTACTTGGATTTGTAAAAGTTGACCACAAAATGATAACACAATGTTTTGCACTCTTCAGTTTTATTTTGGCATTTTCAAAGGACCAACGGAAAGTTTCCAAAAGAATTTTGTGAAAGTCATTGGTTGGTACATATACAAGGATGTAATGACTATGCATTAAAAGTGGACACAGGATGATATAAAACAAGGATTTAATCTCATTTTGCAGATTAATTTTCCTATTTTACAGATTCAACATTCTAATTCTCTGTTTCTGCAGATTCAACATTCTGTTTTTCTGTTTCTACATATTAAACATTCTGTTTCTGTTTCTACAGATTCAACATTCTGTTTTTCTGTTTCTACATATTCAATGTTCTGTTTTTCTGTCTCTACATATTCAACATTCTATTTTTCTGTTTCTACATATTCAACAGTCTGTTTCTCTGTTTTTACAGATTCAACATTCTGTTTCTCTGTTTCTACAGATTCAACAATCTGCTTCTCCAAATTCAAGAATCTGTTTCTCTTTTTCTACAGATTCAACATTCTGTTTCTCTGTTTCTACAAATTTATTCAGTTTTACTTTTTCTACAGATTCAGCATTCTATTTCTCTATTTCTACAGATTCAAGATTCTGTTTCTTTGTTTCTACAGATTCAGCAGTCTGTTTCCCTGTTTCTACAGATTCAACAGACTGTTTCTCTTTCTACAGATTCAACATTCTATTTCTCTGTTTCTACTGATTCAACATTCTGTTTCCCTGTTTCTACAGATTCAACATTCTGTTTCTCTTTTTTTATAGATTCAACATTCTGTTTTCTTTGTATGTGTAACAAAGTACAGCAAAACAAAATATCTGATAATCTTTCTTACAGCCTTTAAGGGTATTGGTTGTTATTGGGGATGGGGGACATCAAAGCATGGAAAAAGGCAAACAATTCATTGATGTATGACTATTAAATGAATGATGGTACAGATACATGTAATCAAACATTGGATGCCTAAAATTAATGTTTCAGACTTTCTTCTTCTTCGGTTGTCCATCATGTCTGATCATGATGCTAGTTGTGCTGCCCATGGTGACTACACATGTGGCTCCTGAATCCAAAGCTGGAAGCGCACAGGATGTTACAGGTTGGGCATGGGAAGTCTGTATGCAGTGATATGCTGTTTTTTCTCAATAGGCTGTGAGTCGTTGGCAGCAGTCATCCTCCACTACTTCAACAGCCTTTGTGATGAGCACGTGCCATATAGCCCAGTCCTTTGCTGAGGCTTCCATTTCACTGACTGGATTCCATACCATTTCAGGTTATACTTAAGGTTGTCTTTGTACCTTTTCCTGGGATGCCCTCGTTTCTGCTTTCCCTGCTTGAGCTCACCATAGAAGAGCTGTCTTGGTATTCTGGTCTTTTCCATCCAAATGACATGGCCATATGAGCTGGGCTTTCACCAGCAGTGCCTCAGTGCTAGGATCACAGGCCCTTTTGAGGACTTCTAAGTTGGACACCTCATCTTGCAATTGGATGTGCATGATTGACTGTAGTGAGCACATGTGGAACTGCTCAAGCTGCTTCACATGCCTGCAGTATACAGTCCAGGTTTCATGACCATAGAGCAGGGTGGTGAGGATGACATCTTTATAAACCTTGATCTTGGTGCACATCTGAATGTCTTTTTGCTCTAGGACTCTTGACACAAAGTCTTCCTAGGGCTTGGCTTGCTTTTTGGATCTTGGCTGTAATTTCATTTGTCCAGCAACCCATCTGAAGACATTTTGCTTCCCAGGTATGTAAAGCTCTCCATGTTCTGCAGCTGTCTCCCCTCGATCTTGATGGCAGGTTGTGGTGGGTTTGTGTAAGGAGCTGGCTGAAAGAGAACCTCGGTTTTATCCAGACATGTTGTCAGACCAAACAGCATGGATGCCTCAGAAAACTTATTCACAATGGTCTGTAGGTGGTTTTCCTTGTTCACCATAAGTGTACGGTCATCTGCAAACAGAGCTTCGAGTAGCAGTCTGTCCAGTGTCTTTTTTCTTGCTGAGGGCTGATGGAAGTCAAACAGGGATCCATCAAAAGGTGATACTTGATGTAGACTCCAATGTCTATGTCCTTCGCTGCATGGAGTAGGACTTGGGTGTAAAAGAGGTTGAACAGCGCAGGTGTGAGCACACAGCCCTGCTTCACTCTGGTAGAGACATCAAAGTGTTCAGATTACTCCCTATTGGCCATGACCAGTTGTTCCATGACAACATGACAGGAGATATCATGTTGTCATGGAACAACTGGATAAGGGTGGTGAACTTTCTGGGGTAGCCAAGTTTTCCAAGGACAAACTACTGGGTTTTTCTACTTATAGAGTCAAAAGCCTTGGTGAGGTTGATGAATGCTGTATAGAAATCCATTTGCTTACCATACATTTCTCCTGTATTTGCCTCACAGTGAAGATCATGTCAACTGTGCTGCAGCCTGGAAGGAATCCACACTGTGCTGAAAAATGGTGTTAAAACCATAAATATAAAACAAAACAAATCTGACCACATTGAGAGGGGAGTTTGATGCCACAGTTTCAAGAATATCTCACACAGTTGGCAGCCAGTATTGACATTGTTGTGTTTAGTTGGTTGAAAGGATATGGTAGCCAAGGAATGCCAAAGTCATTTGAACAAGGGGTACCCATACATTTCCTGTAATGAAACAAATGTCTAATCATATTCAGCTTATTGTGATTAGACATGCCATATGCACTCACTTATAAGTAAAGTAGAGTCCAGCTGCAAACTGCACAGACCCAGATCTGCTGGCACATTGTGCACCAGCAGATCTGGGTCTGTGGAGTTTATTAGGAGTAAAACAAACAACATAGACCCTGATCTGTAGGCACATTATTGCTCCAGCACATCAGGATCTTGGTTGTTTGCAGTTTGATTCAACTTATAAGTGAGTATATATGGTACTGATTTTGTTAAAGAAATTCAATAAACTTTCCTTGCAATTTAAACTTGAGTTAATTACATGGCTCACCATTCTAAATTATGACCACATTTTTCATCACATTACTCATAATGATCAGGGGCTGTAACCCAAATCCTTTACATGTGTCATTCTGCAGTTATTGTATGCACAAATTTTGATTTAAAAGAAATATTGCAATATACTGTAATTGTGTTTTTTTTTTTAAATTTAACCTTTGACACATCCTTCATATGGTGTGGGTGGGTGGGGGTGGGTGGGTGGGTGGGTGTGAATTATACTAATTTTGAGAGAATTTTTACACCTGTATTTTAAGGTTTCTTCCATTTTATACCCATTTATTACTTAAAATTGATATGCTTTTAAGAGAATCTTGACACCTTTACCCTTTCAGCTCCACTAATCATAGACCAGAAGAGCTTATGTGATGGTGGAGGTTGTTAGTCATCAGCCATCCATCTGTTTGTTATCACCATGCCATGAAACTTCATACACACATTCATCCCAAGGTCTAGTTGGTCCTAAGTGAAATGGTGCTACTCTATAGTCCAATATGACCACCACATTGACTATCTTGATGACTCAAGGTACTAATTCAGTTCCAGTAGTAAACCTATGCAAACACCATGATATTAAAATTTCAATAACTTAAAATTTCTGAGTGCTCATGATCAAATCTATATTTATCAGTATTGATGGAACCTGGATGTCAGCTTCTGTGTAGAGGAAAGGATATGAGCCGTAGCATTTTCTGGACCTGTATGTGTTTGAAACATGTGCTTTCAATTCCACACCAAAGAGTCAGGTGCTAATTTTAGTAATGAGATTTTAGTAATGAGTGTTCCAAACTCGAGACTGTTAAAGGACTGAAATTCCATCAATAAAACAACGTCTCTATTTTTTTGCACTTACAACTAGGATAAGCTCTCAAAAGATTCATTTTCCTAAAACATAACTTACATTATTAACCAATCCTGGCCAGCCAAACCCATATACACTCTATTTTATGTCCAGGCTGGTTCCCATTTTTCCATACAATTAGTACCGTGTGTCCTTGAGAACCAATGTTATTGCTGCTCAATCTGAATGAATGGTCATATATCAGTGTGAGGTTTTTACTACCAGACACTTTCATGCTTGAATAGAATATCACACTGAGACTGAAATAAAAGTAAAATTGGAAAAACAAATTTCGCTTGGCAAGACTTATTTATTTGGTATTTATTTCTAGTGTTGCCCAGTAGGTATTGCCAGCATTTTTATTGATCATTCATCGTATGTCATTATTTACTATGTACTGAATTGATTTTATGTTGGGTTTTTTTTAAAGAAAATGTAAATAAAATATATGATTTCAAATTAAAAGTTGCAAATTTCATTATGTTGATGGTCCACAAGAAAGGAGGGAATGATGTGTGTGTGTGTGTGTGTGTGTGTGTGTGTGTGTGTGTGTGTGTGTGTGTGTGTGTGTGTGTGTGTGTGTGTGTGTGTGTAGTACACACACATGTATGTACATATGTATGTATGTATGTGTGCATATGTATGTATGTATGTATGTATGTATGTATGTATGTATGTATGTATGTTCAGGTCTGATCCAACTGCGAGCTGCATATACCCAGATCTGCCATCTCACAATACAATTTGATTGGGCTAATCAGTAGAAACATAGTATAAACTATGATCTGTTGGTGCATTATGCTATGACAAATCAGGGTCTATATTGTTTACACTTGAGTATGCATTATGCTGTGGTAAATACAGCAAACTTTGGTTGAATTGACCAGAAATTTTTTTAAAAATTACATGTATAAAGTGGCATGATGAGACATGGAAGCATACAACTTCTGTTGAAGAGAAACAGGGGCGTCTTTAATGCTGAAGACATTAATCTTTATTGCCACAGTTCTCCTGACAGCTTAATCCATATAACCTTCCTGTACTAGATAAAAAGGGATTAAAGGATTACTTCCCCTTACTATGGGGCTGCTCACTTGTGTCCATAAGTTGACACAGCCTCAGCTTATCAGGCTTTTATCAATGGTCAAAAAGGACAGTTGACCCTGTTTTATTTGCCTTGGGAAAACATATAACTTAAAATATTTGCTACTAAATTATGAAGACTAACAGCAGAGGCAGTATTTGGTTCAGACGGAATTTATTGATGGAGTCTTAGAATTCCAGAGGATTTATATGCATGCATGCATCCATGCATGTATGTATGTATGTATGTATGTATGTATATGTGTGTGTATGTAGGTACAGTATGTATGTGTGTATGTATGTATGTATGTATGTATGTATGTATGTATGTGTTACATTATAAAACTTTAAGTAAATCTATCATACATTACATGCAAACACAAGCACACAAATACATCCCAGTGTCATTACAAGCTGGGGGCCAGGGATTCTTCCCATTAATTTGTCTTCTGCTCTTGTCTACATTAATGACAACTGTTGATTCTGATAATACTTTGCCCACACCATCCAAATGCTCCATCAAGTTTCTTCAAATCCTTTCCTGCTTCAATAGATAGGACATAGCTGCAAAAACACACCCTTCACTATACAATATATACTCACTTATAAGTCGAGTCAACCTTCAAACAATATGTATCCTGATCTGCTGTAAATAATGTGCCTGCTGATCAAGGTCTATGTTGTTTGTTTTACTGATTACTCCTGCCAAATTGCACAGACCCAGATCTGCCATCACATTATGCAACAGCCAATCTGCATCTGTCAAGCTTGCAGTTGGACTTGTCTTGTAAGCGAGTATATATGGTATACTAAGCTCTCTCCTCTACTAAGCTTATCCTTGCTGTGGTTTGGTTGTTTTTAATTTAATAAATTTAATTTAATAAAATATTGGAATAGGCCTGGAAAGTGAGTTTGTGCCTAATTACTGGTAGCATTGTGAAAAAAGTCCATGCTTGTACATCATACCTATGCAAATAACTTGCATAGAAGTTTTTTGCCAAATTTTTACTCTCAGCTTTTTCTTGCATCTGTGTCTTAACAAGGAGTGAGTAGGCAAAAGAAACCCCTTTGAATACCTGCTCCACCTGCATAACCTGCACAGATAAACAAAAGGGACAGAT
>JAECUM010020438.1:0-55754 GCA_016617855.1 Megalonaias nervosa | reverse complement strand
CCTCTATTTCCCAGTATTCATATTTGCATTTAACATTGGATTTAAGCAATACTTTATTTTCTAGTAGAAAATTTTCTTAGTTATTTTGGCCATATGACTCTACAAGAGAATAACAGCAAATGCACTGTAACAAAATTTGACTGAGTAACTAGATTACATTATTGTAATTACAAGTTGGTAAAAATGCTTAATCAACTACCCTTAATAAATTTTTTTTATATTTACTTTTTAAAAGTTCACAATAATGGCACTTTCAAAGATTTCTAAACGGGTTTGACACAACCCCTGTACCATGTACATGAGGGCAAATGCACAAGTGTCCTCACTTCTTTGTCGTGGATAAAACATCACTGTAATTATTCATACATAACACACTAAAATGCATAAAATTACAGACATGGTTCATTTATATTCGGCATATGTACTAAACCCTTCTTTCCAACCAAATCAACACTGACGAGTTCATCTATTTTCAGGTATTTTCGTAATGTAATCACTCTATATAGCTTCATTACAACAGTCCATGATAGGATTGCAAATTTATGATTTATTTGTCTACGTACTTGTATTAATTTTAGGCATTGATTAAGTATTATCTGCTTAGCTGCTTGTTTCCATATTTTCACAAATACGAGTCCAGTCAGAAAACAGCTTTGACCTTACAACACTTCTCGTGAATTCCACAACATCGCATTGTCTCATACGTTTCTGACCTATATATTAACTGCATTTTAAAGTTAAATCTTAAGTAACATAATACCTAGGCTTTGTTTCTCTGAATTGTATATTTGTCTATATATATTTGCTCGATGATTTACGAAAACAGACAATCTAATAAACTGGTACTTCCCAGACATAGCGATGTCCACCATTTTTTTTGCCCATTACTGGTACACTTAGAGTTTCAAACTAATTTTATGTCAAAATAATGTACTAGAGGCAGTTAATATATCCAGATAACCAATTTTATTCTTAAAACTCAAACTGCTATATACATACTATTGTTAAAGTTTCGAAACACAGGTTTGTAAGTTTTTATCATCGAAGGATAATGTGCAGATCGGGTAGTGATAGGGGCCTAGTTGCTAACTCAGTAAATGGTTAATGGTCAATCAGTTATCAAAACACATGCCTGTGAATGTGCAAGAGTTTATTTGTCAGCATAATTGATATCAAAACTAGGCCTAGCTACTGATGGCTTGAAGAATACCTTTAGATACAACACAATACTAGAATAAACCTGCCTAAGGCAAGGGGGCATCTCAAAACGTATATCTCATTGTACCTCTAAAAAAATCACAGGGCGAAGTTGTTTTTGCTTTCCTAACAGAAGAAGGCAAAGCTTACATTTTTAAGGCGACTTAATCGCCCACTTCACCTGGTAGCGTGACCCCTGTACTAATCCAACCACACCCCAATTTACATGTAATCAACTGAGGTAAATAATTCAAAATGAACTTAGGAAAACTTGAGTTTCTCTTGCTCCAAAAGTGGAAAAAGCACAGCTGTTCAGTCTTAATTCAAACCAATACCTTTCAGCAGCAGCTCCATGATTACACATCTGTGCTTATTTAATCAAGTTATCTCTGGGTACAAAGGTATTTTTGGCTAAATCATTATAAATGTCTTTCATACTAGAAAATACTTTATCAAATCAAAACTATCTATAAGGAAACCATTCAATTAAAAGTCAAATGTTAGAGTAGTTCTTACTGTACATGCAACTCATGTGAATGCGTTTTTCCCTCTCTGTCAATAAACAAAAACTATCTCCTTTTGGAAGTTATAAAATGTGGGTTGCCTAGTAGGTAACACTGATTTGGTACCATTTTTTATGACCATGCATGTAAGGACAAAGTCAGTTTTTAGAACTCTATGCACATCTTACAAGCAACTGTTAAGCAAAGATGATGGACTGCATTTTTGTTTGCTAGACGACATCAGGCACTCTTGTATATTTGCTTTTCATCATTTATTGTCACCCAAAACTGACTTATCTCCCTTTATTAAGTGAATTTTCTTAGTTCCCCCTTTATATTGATGTTGTTGTTGTTATAGGGTTTAATGCCATTTTTCAGCACAAGATAGGTTATACATGGCGGCCAGTATAAATGGTGGAGGAAGAACCCAGGAAAACCCTGGAAAGAACCACTGACCCACGAGATGCTACTGGCAAGCTTTCTCACATATCCGCATTGGCCGAATCTGAAACTCGAACCCATGCAGACATAGGTGATATGGCGGTGATCTGTAACGGCGAGCGCTATAGACCACTTGGCCACTCGCATAGCTGCCAACCCTCCAGGCTCGCAATTAGTGAAAATAGGGATAAAAATTAATGAATTTTGACATGAATTTGTGAAGCTCTTTGAGTCCGGGAATATTTGTCGGAACAAATGTTTAGCATGGGATCCAGCTGATAAACGTAGATTGTATTCAACAAGAAAACTCACAATGTTTCAGCATTGGTAACTTGCAGGTCTTCCGTCAATGGCTTAGAATATTCCAGAGCTGAAATCTGCTGGAGTTGATTTTCCCAACCTCTATGTGCTTTTTGCTACCAATGTGCTTCTCTGCCACCATGCCCAATGCTAAAATTTGTGGCACACTGTGTGCAAAAAGCATGATGTATATTGGTGTTTGATGGCTGAATACAGGGCCAATTTTTGGTATATTCCAAACTAAACTTCACTTTTTGTGCAATACATTTCTTTTTCCTTGGTGGTGAAGACATTTTCAACATCGATGCTGAATGATAATTCAAATCAGTTGGCGGCTCATGCGCACAGCAAAATTCCGGTTAGGCCCCAGTTTCTCTCAAAAGCATTTGTAAAACTACTCTTATACATACAGATTAAAATACGCTAAAATACTTGCTACTGGACCAACTGTATCAATCGGCTATAGTTCCACTAATATTGCGACCAGCAATTCCGGACCATTTCGGCAACTGCCGAAATCACGACTAGTACTTAACGGGAAATCGGTTATTTTATTAAAGATTTAAAATAATTGAGAATTGGGGAATTTGTGAATTTTTTGCATGCAGCGTGAATTAGTGAATCACTGAAAAAGTCGTGAAATTCACGCCAAAATCGTGAGGGTTGGCAGCTATGCACTCGGGGCCCCCCTTCATACTGAGCCTCAAGAGAGTATCCTTTTAAATGTACTTAATATGTATTATTACAGATACTGCTGAAATAGGATATCGCCCTCAATGTTATTTCACCATGGTAGTAGGAACACCTACATTCAATCAATGGGGTTTGCTGAACACTTTATTTCATCTGCAGTGCTCTGATGTATGTCAAATGATTTTCAAAAAAGTAAAACACAAAATGTTAACATTACTGATAATAATACCACTGCCAGCAGAAAAAGATAACTTTGTTTTGCTATACGATAACATAAGGCAGGTCAAACAAATTCAAGTTTTCCATTACGCCCCTATGCTTTTTACTACTTGAAAAACTGGAAATATATTAATCACAGTGTAAATCTTAACTGGGCATTTGTATATTCAGATAGGCAGATAATTGTAGCATTAAATTTCCATTCCATATTTGTGGCTGGATGGACACTGGTCAATCTGAAAGCCAGTATTGCTTTTCAATCCAGCCAAAAATCCATAATCCAGATAATGCTACATTGGCTCAATACGATTCCCAGATCTGGCAATGGGGATCAGCAGACTGCGGTACTCATGTGGAAGATACTCCTCAATCAATGAAGTCAAACTTCTTTTTTCAGTAACGAAGCCTTGTCTGAAAAAGATATAGAAAAGTTGCATAGCCACTTGGGTTTTACTGCTGGATAATTTTTTTTTTTACTACAAATATTTGAAACAAATAAATAAATGGATAAAACTTCCAAAGCTCAAACATGAATCACTGTTACAGAGCATTACTCAAATGACTTTATTTTAGTATTGTTGTAAAGACTTCTTTTGGCAGTAATTTAGAAATTCTAAGCTATTGAAAACTAAAACAATTCTGGATGCACATCACTTAGACTTTTCAATGTTCTACCGTAAATAAATAAATAAATGAACTGCATGTCCGCACTACAAAAAAAAATTATAAATCTGAAAGTTCAAAAATTTATTTGTAGTACTGCTGTAAGAATACAAAAATCTAAATACATAATCTGCAAACAAGCATATACATTTTTTTCATTCATCTACCTCAAGTGGTTTTTCTTAATCATGCAAGCAATGTTTTCTCTGAAAAAAAATGTCGCATCAAGTTAAGAAATGTGTATAAATTGAATAACTGCAGTAATGTCCTTAAGATCTAATAGGTTGTCTGCATTTGAATACAAATGTGCATGCTAAATTTCATTTGATAATCTCATAAAATATTTGTTTAATGGTGCAAATAATAAAAGTCTGAACTTGATGTGATGTGTTTGTAAACACATATGCCTCCACTGCAGGCCAAAAAGTCAAACTCCAAGAAGTTAAAAAATTGCGAAAAACCTGAATCCAAACATGTCATCTACATACCCATACAAACATACATAAATCATTTTGCATTTCTCCCTTAAGTGTATTTACTTAATTGTGCTGACACTTTTTTTTATGTGCAAAAATTTGAAGTTCTGAAAGTGCCAAAATGTGTAAATACTTTAAACAGTGCAGCACTCTCCTTATAGTACAGAGAATCTGCATATGAATACAAGTATGCCTGCCAAATATCATTTGTCTATCTCGAGTGACATTTGCATAATCATGCAAAGGTTTGTATTTGTCTACATTAAGTATTTTAGGCTGGATGGACAGAGCCTAATCAATCCAAATCCCCCCCCCCCCGCTGTAAGCAGTATGAGCATAAAAACTGCTTTAAGAGATTAAAAAGGGAGAAAAAGATTCTACATATGTTTACAAACATGCATATTACATTTCATATGTCTACCTAAACTGGTATTTATTTTTATCATGCTAACAAGGTTTTCAGTAGAATAAAGTCAGCCTACAAAATTTAAAACTTGCTATAATGGCCTGTTCTCAAAATTTCGTTTGTCTACATTGAGTGGATTTTGTGCAATCTTGCTAACAAGCTTTTTGGGACAGGTCAAGACATGTCTGGAAGGATGGACAGACATGGCCAAACCATGATGCCCTAACTACCGTAAGTGAGAGCATAATAAATAAATGACCAAGAGGAATGAGACTGCTCCTGAGTGGTTAGAGCATCCGCCTCAGATGTGTGGGTTTGAACTCTGGACAAGTTGTACCAAAGACTTATAAAAATGGTCCTAACAGCTGCCTCGCTTAGCTCTTAGCATTAAGAGGTTAGTGTTAGGACTGGTCAGCCATCTTAAGTTCATACTTACCTGGCAGGTTATAGTTTCCCTGACTCATTTTTACTTGTGAATAATCATTCCCATGTATCTCTATATTGCCTTCCACATAAAACATAATTCTTTTGACACAAGGTACAATATGCATTTCTGGGAACACTGATTTTCAGAAAAAGTGTCTGTCAACTTCCTGCACCAACCATTCCCATTATCATGCATTTTTTATCCCTTGGTTGATATCTGTGACAGCTCATCCCTTCCCCACCATGTCAATTACATGCATATTGATATTCGTGCTGCTTCTTGTGTATGAAGAGGGAAGAGAATAGACTAATTCCAACTACCTCGTGGCACAGACTGGTTCTACAACATACTCAGCTTGCATATTCAGCCATACTGGCTGTACACCACTGGTGACCTGGTGTAGCTCACTCACCCACCCACCAAAATTTTCTTAGCAAAATTGTGCATATCTTAGGAATCCTCTTGAACAGAAAAAAATGGAATTCAGGCAAAAAGTGTTCCAGTTACATGCCTGTAACTCTAAAACGAAATTGCAGTCACAAAGTGCTCTGTCAATATGTGCATCTTCAGGTTATTTAAATAATATTTACCGAGTTTCATGGCAATTTGGCAATCCATAAAAAATTACAGGACTATCTGTGCTAAAAAAGATCATGTGGTACACAAAAAGGGCAATAACTTTAACAAAAATCACAGAAGCAAAGTGATTTGTTGATGTGACCATCGTCATGTGATGACCATAATATTTACAATACATCAAAAACTGCAGAAATAGTTGCACTAATGAGTACCAGATGAATGAACCGAAAAGACTGTCACACCTGTCAATGATGTGTGTAACATGACCTGAAAAAAATCCCAAATGTGAAAATGATAAGTTTTGATTATGTGTCTTTCATGGCTGAAATTGTATCAACCTGTAAAGTTGCAACCTTACCAAGTTTCTATTTGGAACAGTGCCAATCAGAAACCATTACAGAATTATACTTTTAATTAGAGAAAGTTTTGTAGAAACGTTTTCTAAGGCATGGATTTTTTGGCCCTTTTCTTGGTCCAAAGTATTTGTTATAGCCTCATTATCTCATTTTACTTTAAGATTTTTAAAAAATTCAGTGTGCAAGAAATGGCGGAGTCACAATTCAGAACTGCATGATGCCTCAGCATTTCCCACTTTCTTCAGTGTTAACATTTTTACTCAACTTTTTCAATTATTTTTTTATATTCCTCAAAATATTGGTCTAGAGGGATAGGGAAACCATGTATCCATTCAAATGTCAGAACTGGGAATATAGTTAACACCATGGGATTTGTAAAATGAGCGTGTTGCCACCATTCTGTCCACATCTTCAAGTGATCCTTGGTGTAAATGCTACAGAGCACCTTTCCCAAAAATCTGAAGTAGGTTTCTGTGTTGCTTTCTCCTGTAAGACAAATTTACCTTCTTATTAACAGTTCAACATCAGCCTCTGTGATTGTCTTTCTTCCAGCATGAACAGCAAAGGCTTCCAAATCCTTGACTATTTGATCAAAATATTTCTCTGACCTGAAAAATCGTTTAAACTGTATGTAAACTTTTAGATACTTTGTCTTAGAGCTTGGACATCATTAATAAGTGATATACAACAAGTCCTGGGAAATTGGCATGTTAATGGAACACTGTCAAAATTTCATTATAAAACTGGGACCCAGATATTTACTTGGCACTATTAGGGCCACAGATTGCATTCCTGATGCTTACTGGCATTGTCAATGGTTGGTATTTTACCCTGAATTCTTCTGTTTCCTTCACCATATGGATGATGTCCTTATTAACAAGTTTCTTGTTTTAACTGTATATAATTTTTTCATGGATGTAAAAAAAAAATTAATTTTGTTGAAAAAGAGTGTTTCATCTGTAATTGCAGATACTGTGAGATTCTGTTTTAGCAATGACAACCAGTAGAACTTACTACCTCAGGACAAGGATCTACATGTCAAGTCCACAAAGCACTGCTATACAACTGTTTACCTTGACCTGAAGGTCAAATGAGCATAAATGGGCATGCAAGTGTGTTGCAGAATGAATTCTCTTGGCTTGATAATGACTGATCCATGCTAGAAGAAATCCATCAAGGGTTTGGAAACTGAAGCAAATGAAAGAATAGGAAGCTCAAGCTTCATGCAAAATATTTTTCTAACAATGACCTTGACAACAAAGTCATAGGGATAAGGGAGTATGTTGCAGAATGAATTATCATCGCTTCATAATGATTCATGCCAAGTATGGTGAAAATCTATCAAAATATTTAGGAAATACAAGCAAGCAAAACAGGTAACACAAATTTTCAACCAGTGACCTTGACTCTATGGTCACTGGGATAAGCAAATATGTTGTAGAATTTGTCTTCTTTTCAAACCGCTCCAGTGACTTAAGTGGTTAGAACATCAGCCTTGGATGCAGGAAGTCGTGGGTTCGAACCCTGGTTGAATCATACGAAAGACTTATTAAAAATGGTACCAGCAGCTGCCCCGCTTGGCACTCAGCATTAAGAGGTTAGTGTTAGGACTGGTCGGCCTGGTGTCAGCATAATGTGACTGGGTGGGACATCATGCTACATGTCTGCGGTATGATGCCCCAGTGCTGGGCATCACTATAAACTGTCACACTGCAGATATTGTAGCGACATGACTGAAAAATTGTTAAAGCTACATTGAAAATCTAAATCATACACACAGCCTTCTTTTCATGATGGCAGACCATCAGTTGTACAAATTTTGAAAGCCCTCTGTTTCAGAATGCTTTACATCAAATTCTATTCAGCAAATTTGAAGAAAACATTTAAGGTTTTTCTGCTTTGGGTAATGCCAGTCATATTTGATGGTAGACAGGCATTATTTATACAGACTTGAAGGGTTTATAAGCCAGGATGCTCTTTGTCAAGTTTGACTGAAGTCTTTTTCAGTGATTTTAAGATGATCAAAAAACATGTACAAAGTTTCATGGCAATCAATTGAAAACCGAGACCAGTAACATTCACAAGATACTGTCTTATATTAAAATGCCATCTATACTTGCTTATAAGTTGAGTCCAACTGCAAACTGCACAGACCCAAATGTGCTGTTGCATAATTCACCAGCAGATCTGGGTCTGTGCAGTTTGTTAGCAGTAATCAGTTGAACAAACAACATATACCCAGGTCTGCAGGCTAATTATGCTATGGCAGATCAGGATATTTGTTGTTTGCAGTTTGACTTGACTTATAAGCAAGTACGTACAGTAAGCAACAACTTAAACAAAAATCATAGTAAAGTGATTTGTCTTCAGATAATGACCGTAATATCTACGAAGTTTCACAGCGATCAATCAAAATGTGCAGGATCAAGATTCTGTTTCCAAGATTCTGTGAGACCAAGATTTTCTCATACATTACATTCAGCTGAATGTCAAACAAAAAGGTAATACTGCAAGAGCAAAGTGATTTGTCAAATTTGCATCTTCTGGTAAAAACTATAATATTTATCAAGTTTTAAGGCAACCCTTTAAAAACTAGGGGATGAACTGTGTTTACAAGATCATGTGATGGATGGAAGAATGGATGGACAGATGGACATGGGGATTCCTATATACTCCTGCTTCTAGTGCAAGGTTATAAAAAAATATAGTACCATATACAAACTTCCTCCACTGCCTCTTTGGAAAATTTCAGCTGGCTAATATTGGCCAGTAATTTCTTTACAATTGATGGTGGGATTGTGTAATCCACAGTGTTTGCCTTCTTTCTTCTGGGTCTGCAACAGAAGCATTGAAAATTTAGATAGATGCTAGACACTGTATGAATACACTTCAGTCTGGTTACAAAATGCAATGGTACATTATATGCCTGCCATGTGTTTAATAATTCTCTATGTAGACACTAGTAAGGCCTATTTGACTCTTGATATTATTGACCAATGAGTTTCAATGGCTGATGTTTCATCAATGTATGCAGTCTTGAATAAAACTTAACCATGGAGAAACCATTCTGTTCTTATATGAATTTCCATGACTTCAACCTTCAAACTCCAAAATCTTGAGGTTTCTTTCTTATCCTAAATGCAACCAATCCACAAACTTTTGTCAAGGCTCGCAGTCTAGAACTAAAGTTAACATGCAAAACCATTTTTTTCTTCTTCACTGACCTTGACCTTTGACCTTTAAATCCCCAAATCAATAGGCTTCTTTCTTATCCAAATATTGAGCCATCTGGAAATGTTGGTGAAGGAAATTGTTTGAGAACTGAAATTTTTGTTCAGAAACCAGTGTTTCAGATGGTTTTGACTAGACCCAAAACAACTGTCCTGAAACTTTTCTGAAATTCTGGACAATGCAGAAAATGTCTGAACATGTTAGTGACTGACCATGCATGGCTCCCACCGACAACTGACTGTTGTTTGTACATGTAAAGAATTTGCAATTGTAAATTAAATGCAATTATCAGCATTTTACTGATATAAATTCATATGCGATTTATAAGTTTATACTCCACTCTTTTTTGTCAGTAAATCAACCAACCACGAAACAAAGAACAATTAATATTCTCACAGACCAATAATAAACAGGTCTTATTCATTACGGGCAGGCACTAATACTTTAATTTTTACATAAATATTTACTTCATTACACAATGTACCAAATATTTGTTTCAGTGGAAAGTTTCTTTAACCAGTTCTCATTAAAAGTCAAATGGTATTGATGCTGTTTACATGATACACATTGCTATATATTTTATACCAGTCCAATCCCTCAATTCCAAATTAAGCATATCTGTTTGAGTCGGTATATGAGTTCATAAGCCTGTACCTAAATACAGAAGTAAGTGCTCCAGTGGCCTAAGTGGTTGGAGTGTCCACCTTGAATATGGGAGGTTGCTGGTTAAAACTCTGACCGAGTCATATGAAAGGCTTATAAAAATGATACTAGCAGTGCCTCATTTGACACTCAGCATTACAAGGTTAGTGTTAGGACTGGTCGGTCTGGTATTAGGATAACGTGACTGGGTGGGACACGGACACACGGACACACACACACACACACACACACAGCCTAAGCTAAACCACTACAGTAGTTATAATTGATCACCAGTGACATTACTACCCTGATACCAATGGTAGAACCTCCAATGAAAAAGAGAACAATTCTAACACTGCAGGAACGATTTAATGTAATTGAAATAAGTGAAGTTAACTTAAAAGATAGAATGAAAATAAAAGAATACTTTCGTTAATTTTGCAATTCATATACCAATCTTCAAATGTGGATGTTTTAAGATGTACAGTATGTTATATACTAACATTGTTTTGAAATGAATGTATGCACTATTTAAACAAGAATTTTTAATAGGGAATACATTTACAGTGATTGTGAGCATCTTTACTTCTTAAATGGACCACTCCGGTGGCCTAGTGGTTAGAGTGTCCGCCTCAGATGCGGGAGGTCGTGGATTCAATCCCTGGCTAAGTCACACCAAAGACTTATAAAAATGGTACTAACAGCTGCCTCCCTTGGTGCTCAGCATTAAGAGGTTAGTGTTAGGACTGGTCGGCCTGGTGTCAGGATAATGTGACTGGGTGGGACATCATGCTACATGTCTGCGGCATGATGCCCCAATGCTAGACATCGCTAATAAACTGCCACACTGCAGACATCATAGCGATATGACTAAATAATTGTAGCCATGTTAAAAAATCCAAATCACACACACACACATACTTCTTAAATGGTGTTGAAAATTTTGACCATGGAAATAGGTCCCTTGCACAAAACCTCTTATTGGAGACCTACTGTCTTGAGAGATCACTTTTATTGGCAGAAGGGGCAGTCTCTCAAGACAGGTTTTACTGTTACAACAGCATTGTTGGTAATAGTGATGTAGAAAATTCATACTGACTCTAGAGAAAACCTGGATCCAGTAACAATACATCATCTCCTAAGTGTTAAGATCAACAATAATGAGGATTGCCACCAATATAATCCAGGCAACGACTTCCTTAGAAATGCCAAAAATGCTTATATTTAGAGTATGAATTCCAACAAGTAAGAAAAAAGACTGATTGGATGAGATGAAGTGCATTTTTTAATATTTAAAAAAGGTAAATTTGTTCAATAGTTGCAATTTTGGTACAGCTGCATGCTAAAAATCAGGTGGATGAAAATCCTCAATCCTGTGAAGTCCAAACTCTGGACCAAATTTTGCATATCTCCTGACTTATCCTTAGGTGACTTCCCTATTCTATCACATGTATGATGTATGTATCTGAGAAACAAACATTTTTGCCATCATTTCTATTGTGTATCATATTATTTTTAAAACTCTGGTCAAAGAAGCTACTTATTGCTTCCATATTTGTAAAACTGTTGTTCAAGTAAAACTAAAATTGACTTGAGACTTTTATGTGTGTAAAAAGGAAAGTAAATACTCTTTAAAACTCAAATAAGATAAAATTAAATGAAAGAAAATAGTTATGGCTTTTTCAAGCACAAGATTTACTTTACATACAGTCTAAATGAGCAGTTTTAATGTTTAGAAACTGTTGAAATTTTGTAGAAACATCTAGCCATATCAGAGAAATATAAACCAATACCATATTGGATGGATATATATAATACTGAAATAATCATAAAATGAATACAAGTTCAGGTTTTAAGTCATCAATTATAACCAGTAACCTAATAATGAGTTCAGAAAATTGACCAAAAATGCACTTAAAAAGTCCTTTGAAAGGAATTAATTCAGCATAAAGACTCAACTCCATGAGATCAGAAAACTGACCAAAAGCCCTTCAATATTTCAGCATAAATACTCAACTAATATGATTTAGAGCAAGGCTAACCGTAGTTAAAAATATCCTGACCTGACAGAGACCATGACCCTGAACATCATAGCAGACAACACTGCAACCATCACACATATTTGCATTATACTTCACACAAGAAATATTCTATTTATCATGTAAGGGCTGTTCCATTTAAACATACACATTACCAAGGGAAGGCAGTTTTTAAAAAATATATGCCAGGGTACTTTGATTTCATAGAGTTCATATTAAAATGATATGAAAATTCTAAATTGCATCTATGGGTGAGTACCCCACATCAAAAGTGCCTTCCCTGGGTCCCAGGTATGTTTTATTGGAACAGCCCTAATGTCATCTTCAGGAGATTTATTCATTATTTTTAAACATTTCTAAACTTGTTCTAGCAAAGATACTATGCAGTGCACTCATCAATAGGTCATGCCATTTTGCTAACACACTATGCTTTGCTTGTAAAATGTGTGGCCATTGGTCAGCGGGTGATGATTAAGCAGATCAACAAGAAGTTTATGTAACTGATCAAGGATGTAAACAACAAGGATGTAAACAAGGTGGGGGTGGGGCACTAGCTTATGCTGCATAAAACCTACACACAAACCAGTGATTAAATGAGATTTTGAGTATCAGTGAATATACCCATCTCCCCTCTAAGAAATCAGCCAGTAATGACTGACACTCAAGTGAAACACTGAGAAACCATTGTTAATTGTTCAGCCATGGTGACTTTGTCCTATCAAATAAAAGGCTTCTTCCTTGCTCCAAGTTTTGTCTTGTCTAATATGTAGTACCAGACTCATTGTGCAGAAACAGTTGTTGCTCTTTTAATCTCTGTGAGCTAGGACCTTCTGATCTCAAAATCAATAGGCTATTTCCTTACCCTAAGTGCAAGCCATCTACAAAAGCTTTTGGTCCAAATCTGTGATGCAGCACTAATGTTATACGCATACACCAGTCTTCTTCTGTACATCACAGTGACTTTGACCTTTGACTCCCAAATCAAAGCTATTACTGCTTAACCAAGTGTAAATCATCCACAAAGTTTAGTAAAGGTAAATGGTGTCAAACTAAAATTATTGTGCAAAACAAACAAAAAAAAGTAAAAGACTGATAAATATATGGATAGATAATGTCAAAACATCATACCTCTTCCTTTTGATAGGTGTATAACAATTTAAACTCACAAAATTTCAAGTAATTATTGGAAAACTTTAAAATTGCATTAACAGACAATGCATATTTTTCAAAGTTAGAAATTTAATCTCATTTAACAATGTGCAAATTTCCCCTAATATAGTAGTTTTTATGTTGATATTTGACATACTAAATATACATAATGTTAACCTCTTTTCATTATAAATCCCGATTTTAAATGAAGAACTTTTGATGAAGCAAACTAATTTGTACTGAAAAAGAGATGTCCGGCACACCTGGGAAAACTTGTCAATTTTTCAAAACTTGAAAAAGCCATGGAAACTGCAAAATTCTGGGATGTCAGGAAAAATCATGAAATCTGACGACTAATAACTACACTAATGTAAAGTGTAAAAGATCCAGAAATGTCTTGGCAATGTCAAAGCATTTAATAATTTTTTAATTGTGACATATTTAGGAACAGCTATATCAGCTTTCCAGACTTGTGAAAAAATACTCTTCACATGAAAAAATGATTTTTAAAAATCTACACTGAATTTCTTACTTGGGAAAATTGCATTCAATAATGGCAAATTGAAAGAATGGGGATCAAAATAGGGTAATTTACAATTGGGTCTGGTTCTATCTTAAAAGGGGAAAAATAAAGTCTGCTGAAAATCAAATCTGGAGGAATAAATTTTCCTGATCGGAAATTGCATTTCTACAAAAAAAATGGAAAAGGAACCTATTAGCATAAATGGTGTTTCATTAGTTGCCAATAACGTGCTCCACTGTCAAAGAGGCTGAGAAGTGGCTTAGGTTGTGTCGTGTAAATATTATGGATTCATTCATTTTAGTAGTTTTGTGAAAGAAATCTTTTTGTGGGTACTTAGTCTTTTGGATGTGCACTTCCTCATCTACTGGTGTGGAGGTCCTCACAATGCCACGGGAGGCTGCCAGGACCAAGGAGGGGTCAACTTCCTTTTCGCTATTGGGTGGGATTGAAGAACTATGTAATGCAGCAAACCCAGATCGATTCTGCTGACCAAATGCAACAGAACCCATGGACTCTGCCAAAAAAATGGGACATACATAGATATGACTGGAAGATATCTTATCAAATGAAAAAAAAATAAACTTTAGCACATTTTGTACTGTAAACGTAAAAAAACCCCAACAGACTGTGAATGCATAAAGTGGCCATCGTGGACGAATTTTATTTCATAACTGATGAAGTCATAAAACAACTCGGGGCCTTTGCTAGGCTTTGCATTTGTCACCAAATGCGAAAGAATTCTGAAAATGGTGCTATCTTTTACTGACTGGCGAAAGTTGCTGGCAACTAATTTTTGGAAAGTAAATTTTTAAATTTTCATTGATATAAGTGACTTGGGCGACTTAATACCTCTTTTCACTATCTGTGGCAGTCAGTGGATTATGTCAGTAGATGATGAAGACGTTATTCAAACATGACTGCAGCTAACTGCAAGCTGTCAGTCGGTTTTGAGAAGCAATTAAATGTGATTAGTAGGAAATAAGGAATGACCAGGCGATATACACTATTGTTCAACAGTTCGGCAAAAAGATTCGGTGTCATTTGCACGTGTTGTTAATTTATGTTTATTGCAAACTGTGAATGTGAGACGCACTTGGGACTGCTTAGAGTTTTAGGGATTATTTACTTCGATAACATGTTTTTGTGGTCTTAACTGAGTAGCACAGGATGCCACTACAAGGATGCCAGTCGTTGAATGAAAAGGGCCTGAGTTGCTTATATCAATGAAAAATTAAACATTTACTTTATAAAAAAAAGTCTGTATCAGGCACAAAGAATATGGCTAATCTAGCTCTGAAAAACAAAGATTTATATCCAGCTGCATCTGAGGCAGCTACCAGGTTACTTGTTGCCCATTTCTACTGCAGACTGTGAGAGTGGGTTCAGTCGCCAGAATCTGATCAAAACAAACATAGAAATTCTATGGGTATATCTACTCTGAAAATTTAATGAGAATTTCTATTGATGGGCCCAGTGTTGAGAATTTTGATTTCGGGAAGGCATTTAAGAAATGGTCGGGGAAAAAAGTGAGGCAGATATTGATGAAGTGTCAGTGATATTGTTCATAAAGACTAAGCAGTATTTTGTATTATCAGTTGCAAAGAAACATTCTTATTCATTCTTGCTTTTCGTATGCTATACATTGAACTTCACGTGTATATAATGGTATTGTTATATTTATTAATAATTATTCTTGTCCTTTGAAATAAAAACATGTAAAAAATGATTTACTGTCATGTTTATATAGATTAAAAATAGGGCCAATATAATATTACGCATATATTTAAGTCCCTGAAATCATGTCATATGATGGTTCCTTTGGCTGAAAAGTGGCTCCAAATTTTTAAATTTGGCAAATTTCATGGTGCAAAGAAAAATATTTCCCTGCATCTTGGAAGTGTTTGGAGAATATGATAAAGTCAGAACTTGGAACAAAACAGATTGTGTTCACAGAATACATAGCTCACCTCTGTGACACTTTTAATAGTGGGTAGACACAGGAAACATTAATTATCTTTAAGAAAATACACTCTTAAGTGGTCTTGACCTACAAGATGTTTGCCTCTTGTTTATAAAGAAAAACAAATTACTTAAGAAACCATTTTTTTCCCTTGTCTGCTCCTTGTTTCGTCACATCATTGTCCATACAATCTGCTTCAGAAGCTAATATCATTGTCAACCCTTAGAAGCCAGATTTTGCTGAGTGCATCGCACAGACTTTGAGTAACCTTGGAGTGACAGCCAGGAGTGTGTTTTGGCTCATGACTAGCAATATGGTCATGACTATATGGCCAAATGAATGTTTTGGCAACTCTGCTGAATTCTACTCATTCATGTTTCTTTTCATGTATACTTCAAATGAATCTGTTTCTTTTCATATGTATTTTACAGATGAATCTGTTTCTTCTCATATGTATTCTACAAATGAATCTGTCTCTTATAATAACTAAAGTCATTAACACACCCATACATCAATTCAAGGTGAATCGATTTATGGTCGCATTGCCAAAACATAATCCAGCATGACCACTATTTCAAGCATAGTTCAAGCATCAGTAATTGACTTTCTTGCTCATTACAAATGAGGCCTCACATGAAAAGCAAGCAGTTAACTATTCTAATATTGACATCACATGTACAATAGACAGTTAAATTTCTGAGAATAAACTTATCACAATATAGGCTGTATAGTCATTAACATGACAAGTTTACCATTCAATAAACATTTTTATCTCACCTGGCTGTATTGCCAAAGGAGGTTGTATCTGTCATGCACCATGTGTTGTCTAGATGTCAGTAATTCTTTTTATCCAATTTCGCCAAAAAATTGGAGTATGGGCTTATATGAATAAAATTTGTTAGAGTCTGATAATGAGTGAGACTCAAGGCAACCCCAAGTTTCTATGGGACAACAGCATTGTTGTTTATCTTCATGTTCAGTAATCATGTCTCAGCCGTCATTTTTTCAGACCGCTGCTGTCTCAGTTTAATAGCTGTTTTGAAGTCATCAGTGGTCTTGAGAAGACTACCAAACAAGGACTGAAATAATTATGTGATGAGCAATAATGACTAAATATAATGGCAAATAATTTTTTATTGACCTTGTTAGTGCACATTTACATGGAGATTTGGTTATAGAAAAAGGCTGGAAAATGCTGCCCCATGTATGTGGAGGGAATGTGGATTTCTCAATAGGTAATCTACAATTCACTCAATGGAAATAATTAAAAATGCTTACTCTCAAAGGGGAACCAAAGAAAGGGTGAATTTACCTCCAGTGCAAATTTCCTGCTGTGATGATGCACGAATGACTCTTGACTGTGACAAACGAGAGGACATGGCCACTAACTGAGGAGATGACACAGTGATCTTAGGGTTCCCATTCTGTTCTGACATGACCTGGCAAGTTGGGGCTTTCTCCCTGTCTAGCATTGAGTCTCTGACAGATTGCAGTGTAACAACAATGTGAGGTGAAACTAAAGTCTGGGACATGCTGCCATGCAAACTCTTTTTTCCTTTCCTGACTGAAAATGGTGTCATAGAGTTTCCTACTAAATCTGCCCCGGATATCAACTCTGTAAGAGTAGGTGATTGTGAAGCTTCAAGTTGATGCAGAGATGTTCTCTCGGTGTAAGCTGAAGAAGGCAGAGCTTCATAGTGCTCATCTGTTGCTGTAATATCAATGAAAATTTCATAGTTAAATACATATCATTCAAGGGATTGCTCAGATACAGTATCTGATTGTATTATTACAAACATTTAGAACTCATTATTAAATGTAAGTAACATATCTGAGGGTCTATTCAGTGTGAATGCAAGATTCATACTAGTTTCTGAAACATTGCACAGAAAATTCAACTGAATGCACAAAAATCTGACATATATTTTGCAAGCACTACCCTGAAAAATCCCTACCACTTTCTCCATTCATAATAGGATGGTGTGGGTTGGTAGGGGATTTTGGCCTTGATTTTCAGTTCTAGAAACAATGTTAAAATATTATTCAGGTGTTGTTTCTCAATCAAAATTTTATCTTTACATTCTCTTTAAGTATGATTTTTTTTGTATTATCAAGGTTATTTAACTTCCCTATTAACATTCTGAATGCAACAAGAATTAGGGTTATCAGCAAGAAGTATACTGCAAACACCCTGCTTGCTAGTCCGATATGTGGGGCCTTAAAGAGAGGAACTTGTGTAATATAACCAAAGTTTGGAGAATGAGTAATCAAGGGACATCATTCCTCTAAACAATGGAATGATAGAATGCAATTCATTCAAAGTCTCATCAATACAAAAATGCTTGATATATTTGATTAAAATCCAACAATTCTTAAACAAGTTATAATGCAGAAACCTCAAATTATTGTGGCCATATTTCATGTATGAGGGGCACAATTTTTTCTGAGGACCAAAATATTTTCAAGCTGGCCACCATGGTTGTCATCCTGGTTACAAAATTTGCACCATTTACATTTAGAACCAAGAAAATATCATAAGTGTTTTTGGTGAAAACCCTAAGTTGATATGACCATCCATTCAGAAGCATCTGAAACAAGATTTTCAAGATGGCCATCATAGTGTCAGACAATGTAGTATCAGCACCAATGTCATTTATGACCCACCAGATATCATGTTAAGAAGTCTTTTAACAACAACTCCATGTCAATATGAAGGAGTCGCGAAAACAAGATTTTTAAGATGGCCACCATGTCAGCCACATTGGATGTTAAATAGGCAACATTTCATTCAGGACCAACTACACAATGAATTTTTTTTGTTAGTGAAATCCATCTGTAGTGATAACAAGATTTTGAAGATGCCTGTTGTGGTGACCATACTGGATGTACAAAGGGCACCATTTTCATTTAGGACCAAGTAGACATTGGGATGAATATGGTCGTAAGGTTTCATAGCAGTGTCTTTGGAGTAGGGATAATAATTTTGTGCTAACTGGTGCCAGACAAAAAGGGACTGATGCTCTACTGACTAATTGAATTTCCAGAAATCCAAGATAAGACCAATTTTTTTCTTTTTAGCTGGTGAGTCTTGAAACCATCTCTGATATTCATAATCTTCTTTATTAGATTTTCTTGAGGCCAAAGAAATGTGTGTTTCCCATTGCACTCATTTAAAAATTAGGGTAGGTAGGTAGGTATTTTTTAAAAATTTTTATTTTTTGATTAGAGATATGATAATGACTAGTACATGTAATGCACTAAGCACACCAAGTACTCGGCTAAAATGGGGGGGGGGGAGGGGGAAAGTGATAGGGTTGGCAACAAAAAATAAGGATGGTCGTATGACCAGAAATTCATTTTTGTTTTTTGCCTGATGGCCACCATGGAGGCCATACTGGATGTGAAACTTAAGCTGATATCTTTTAAGAGTACATAGACATCTTAACTCTTGTTGAAAATCTCATGTTGATATCATCATCCATCCAGGACAAGTGATAAACATTGTAGTTTTGGGGAGGGGGTAGGGGTATAAAGCTACCTTTAATTATGTAATACTTGCCCACTGCTACAGTACTGCTTTCCTTTCATATTGATGTGGGATTTTCACCAAATGACTTCTTACAGTGTTTAGTTGGTCTTAAATGAAAATGGTGATAATCTGACATCTAATATGGTCACCACCATAGCGGCCATCTTGAAAATCACATTTAATAGAGATACGACTATCACATCATTTAGAAAAAGTAGCGATTACAAATTAAAGATGGCTGCCATGGTGGACATTTTGAAGGTAAGATATGCACCATTTTCACTTGGGACCTTATTAAACATCTTCAGTCTTTAGGTGAAAAGCCATGTTAATATGACCATTGATCCATGTGGAGTAGCAATTACAAAGATTTTCCAGGTGGCTACCATTGCCATAGGACAAGCTAAACATCATAAGAAGTATTCTAGTGCAAATCTCATGTTGATATAACCATCCATTCAGGAGGTGTAGCTATAAGATTTTCAAACTGTTGCTGTGTCTAGGAGATGAGCCATATTTTGTGTCAGATCAGGAGGAGTAATGCTAAAGTACAGACAGATCATGGATGATGGACAACAGGCCATCTCCTACATTCTTCTTGTATAGGAAATGAGCTAAAAATGTGGGAATATTTGTACTAATGAAATTGTGTCATAAACTGCATTAAAGCCGTAATGCTGCTGCTATATGCAAAAAGTCGTATGTGAAATCATCTGAATAATACTGAATCTTGAAAGATACTAGTCCTGAACATCATTGGGTGCTATTAAAACTAGATAATATGGACATGTCATCACATTATGAGACATGTAATTTCTCCCTCAAACTGAGAAACCCATGCATTTTTCACATGTGTACGATTTCATCTGATGTTGACATCCATGGGCCAACCCATTTCATTCAAAAGCTGAACACAAGATTTGATGACATTACCGCTGTAAATAGAATAAGCAACACCATGATACAGTAGGTTATCCTTATGTGATAAGCTTTCTGATTTTTTTTCTTCAGATGATGCAGTACTCAGCCAAGCATTTACAGCATTTTTCTTTAAGGCATAACTGATGTACATAATTTTTTTGCAAGTCAGTTTTGTATGCTTACCATCTAATTTGGAAATCTACAACAGCTGGGTTTGTCTTCAGCTCTAGTTCACTTTTCAAAGTATTCCAGTGCCCCAGTTGATCACCAATGTTCAACAAAGTCTTATTTGTATTTAATGCATGTTTCTTCTCAGATCAGCTTAACAAAAGTAGGCATGCCTCTCTTCATTCCCTCTAAAATCAATTTGTATACCACATACATAGTTTGTTGATATTAGATTAGTCACTAACAGAATTTGTCTAATATATCACATCAGTACTTTTGTAGCACTCCAGAAAAAGAACAGAATTACAAGCAACCTTGAGGACTGAATTAAGAGATGGCAACTCTTAATTCTCAATTGGATATTTGAATGTTGTTTAAACCTAACATCATGATTATTTCAAAGAATAGTTTATGTCATATAATTTTTTTTTATCAAATCATTTCCTTCCTTCCAAACTTTAGTTAGCTTGGACGAAGGGTGAAATTTATGAAATATGGCAGCATTGTGGCTTTCAGCTACAGGACAAAAAAGGCAATAAATCAAACAGAAATTGTGGACCAGAGTGATTTGTCAGTATGGGCATATTGAGGTGATTATCATAATATTTAAAATGTTTCATGTCAATTCATCAGAAACTACAGAACTAGTTGTGCTAATGAGATTGTATCAAAATGAAATGGGCAATAACTCTAACAAAGCTTATAAAAGCAAAGTGAAATCTATCAAAAAATGTGAGACTAGGTGCACGAAGGATATTGTGTGCCAGATAGATGAATGGATGGACATGAGGATTACTATAGTGAAGAATAAATTATCCAGGAGTCAATTATCCAGATTATTCAACTGTATGGATTACTACCTATGAGATTTCTGCTATTACAATACAAATATGTAATTATATAAGTAAGATTATCTGTTGATCATGATGCAAACATAGAACAGATCTCGTACAGTTATAATTACAATGGTATTATGAATAACTAAATTATCTTTTCAAAGTAAAAAGGAAAAAGGAAATGAAATTTGGACAGAAGAATGAAGAGAGCAAGAAAAATGAGAAAGTTTATTTTATTTTTTACAGTCCAATGTCACAGAGTGCTGATTCGACAATATGTAATTTGACATACAGAAGCTAATCAAACATGATTAAAAAATCTAAACACTCATATCAAAAGGCATTCTGAGGTCCATGCCTGTATAATTTAACTGTTGATCAATGCTCTAAGGTAACTTAACATTTAATCACATACTGACACAAGCAACAATCCATGTCAGCTGAGTTTATCTTGATCAGAGCTGTTTGACACTTATCTTAACAAGACGACACATAAAATGTCTGTCCATCATACCTATGTTATCATTCCATAATGCTTTTAACATTTTAAAATGTTAATATTTACTTAATAACTGATACATACACAATCATATATATGATTATTGGACACATCTAATACAAGTACTTCCATTCACAGCTCTTTTCAACAAAATTTGATCTGGATGACCAATTATTCTGGATAAAATCCATCACCCATTGGATCCTGACAACCGATGTAGCAGTATGAAGTAGTAAACAGCATCTTAGCAAAATAGTGGCTATAAGCTGCCAACCAAAGGTAAAGTTGTGAAAATATTTTTACTATACACAAGCGCCTCAAAAAGTTGATATAACGTATGTATCCCACACATCAATGGGGAAAAAAAAGGGTGAAATTACCTCTAGTTTGAATTTCAGGCTGTGATAATGAATGAGTGACACTCGACTGTGACAAACATGAGGACTTAGCCTCTAACTGAGAAGATGACACACTGAGCTGAGGGGTCCCATTCAGCTGTGACATCATCACTCTGCAAGTAGGGGACATCCCCACATCTGGCATGGACACTCGGACAGATTGTGGCAAAACAACAGGCTGTGGTGAAACCAACGTCTGGCACAGGGCAGCATACAAACTCTGATTTCCTTTCTTGGCTGGAATTAATTTTACAGGTTTCACTGACAAATCTGCCTGGAATATTGGCCCTGTAACAGTGGGGGATCGTGGTGTCTGAAGCTGAGGTAGAGATGTTCTCTTGGTGTAATCTGAAGAAGGCAGAGGCTCTTGGTGCTCATATGCTGCTGTAATATCAATGAAACTGTCATAGTTAATTACATATCTAACATGGATAACATTACCAGTCTGATTTTATTATCAAAAACTATACTGAACTTGTTATGAAATTTTTAATTATATTGTAGGGTCTATTCTAGGATGCGTCACTGCAAGAGTCACACTACACCACTCCCTCGATAACTCACGCCCTGATAACTCGCGAACCCGCTTATAATGCGGGGTCAGGCATGGATCCCATTTTTTAAACCAGAAAATACCCCAAAAATTGATCCCTATTTATTGAAATTGAAGAAAATCGCGATCAAAATTAGTAACGGAAACTTTGATATATCATCGAAAATGGTAGATAGGACCTGAAATTTTAATCAACATTATGAAATATCAAATTTAAAAATAAGTCATACAATTTTTTACATTTTCTTTCCAAACGGTAGTACACCGCACTTAATGATACGTAAGGAAATTTCGATCAATGAAAATGTCACTTACGTCAAGTGGAGGCAGTACTTTAATAAATAAATACAAATTACATGTAAATAATTTTTTTATCAATTGAAAGTTATGTTCTAGTTCTATCTTTTAGTTCCTTTTAAGTGTAATCATCATAAATGCAATGTGTCCTCTTGTAATTAAACGTAAAATGTGTCAATCTATCATAACAGTTATGTCCGCGGGTGTTTCTCTGAGAACCTAATTAGGTGCCAACCTTGTTTTGATAACTGACTTGCGGAAGTATTTGTTGTTTTGTTGCACTGAATTAAAAGCTGGCCTCCATTCTATTATCATGTTAATTATGTCTTTTGAATCAAATAAAGGAGCTGGAATAAAAGAAAAGTTAAAAGGCATGAAAATCCTACAAACTTAAAATCTAGCGGCCCCGGTCGTATGTCGGGTGAACTCACTTCATTTGATCAATCACTGTTATAAATGTTATTGTGTATGTAACATAAACTACCTTAAATTAACAGACTCACTGGTAACTGTGATCAAAGATAACCAAGTGAAATGAATGCTGCGTAAAATAAAGAGCTTGGTTTCACAGATACGGACCATTGTGGGCAAGCGAGTTTCAGAGAATTCTTGAACTGGCACTTAGAGATATCCTCAAGGATGATAAGAAGTTTCATTATTACTTCCAATGAAATCATGACATCAATACTCTACTAACTGAACAATACAAATTGAGATTCGACGTAGACGATTGTCTCACGAAATAAATTTCGCTTGTTTTTGAAGAAAAGGAATCTTGTTTGGTGGTATATCGACAGTTAGTCCAGTTCACCGCTCTTTTGACTCCCGATTTGGCAGTATACAATTAAATAGCACTCCGGGAACCAGACTCATCAAGAAAACAAAAAGCAGTGACGTAATACACAGATGTTTTCGTGTACACGTGATGGCTATTGAAACCAGTGGAATCTTTCACATGTTGGACATTTTGAAAATAAATGTTATTTAAACAGAATAACAAACAACTTTATTAGAAAAAGCCGTTATTAAAAATTATTGTTGATGTGATTGTAAAATAAGCATTCAGTCATTAAACAGCCCAGTTCCCTACCCCCCCTCCGCTGTTTTCTTGATATCTAAGCGAATTTTTTCAACTTTTGGAGGTCCCTCGGTAACTCACGCCCTCGCTTATAGTGCGGTCTATGTTTGTGGACCCCACTGTGCGCGAGTTATCGAGGGAGAGGTGTACTTCTTTAAATCACATTAAAAAAATCAACGGAATATGCAAAAGTCACGCATAATTTTTCAAGTCCTGCCTTAGTTGTTGGTTATTTTGTTACATCTCCCCACTATTTTGGAAAATCTATCCACCCTTTTCAATAGAGGGTGGAATTTCTGCCCTAAATTGCCAATTCTAGAAAGACCCTGTATCTGCCTCCCAAATTTTAAACACAAACAATACTGACAATTTTTTAAGGTATTATTCATGAAACAAAATGTGAAGTTTGTCTACCACAAACTTGTATCAAGATATTATTACATTCTATCTGAGGTATAATTTTCCATGTTATCAAGAAAACTGTATCATTCAAGCAATATTATTACGACAAAAGCAACAAACTATCAACAATGGATGCACTGTAAAGGGTCCTGGTCACTACAGTCTGATCTGCAGTGCAGTAAAACAGGAACATATGTTGGAAAACCAGAGTTACAGGAATGAGCAACTAAGGATGTACCAGTAAGTCCTCTCAAACAGTGGTTCCCAACCATTTTGAGTATGAGGTCCCCATAACTTCAAAAATGCCACGATCCCAACATGCTATAGTTGTACTTTTAAGCTCTTTTAATTGAGTACAAATAACCCTGCGACCCACAAGTTGGGAACCAATGCTCTAATTCACAGCATGCAACGATATATATTCAAGGTCTCATCAATATGAAGTTACATCGCAGATATGAAAATTACAAGAAGAGGCAATCATGAAGCATAACTTTTTAAAATGATAATCTGGAAATTAAACTCATTCAAGGTTTTCATTAGTTTCAAGCTGCATGCCAAATTTGGTTAGATATGGATGTATATATGTATATATGCCTGTATGTAGGGGGTTTAACTGCACATCAGCTCAATACTGGCTCTGATTAAAACACGTTCTTAAGATGTCTAAAAACTACTATCATTTTGGAAAAATAAATACTTCCAAATGTAAAGATATACTTTTATAAAATAAAAGATAAAAGGTTAGTATGCCAACATTCTTTAAAAGGTATATAAAATGATAACAGTAAATTAGAACTGTGTCAATATGCACCAGATCCCACCCCCCACCAATATGATGCAAGTAAAGGGCAAAGTTCCAAGTCAATGAGCAGTCTTCTAACTGTAAAACTAAATTTGATTTAAAATCATGAAGTCTATCAAAAGTTCTTAAGTGAAAACAAACTTCGAAGGTGAAGTTCGAAGTCAAAATGGTGCCATAAATGTTAAATTTTGCTTTGAAAAAAATTGTGAAAATATGATTTTCACAGCACATTTAATTTAAACTTAAAATGACTTCAGTCTTCTTCATGTAAAATGTCATACCTGATTTAATTTCAATCAAAACGAAGTACTTCAAGAGTTCTTGTCAGGAGCCATAAATCCATAAAATTCTGCTGGAAAATGGCGAAATTATTTTTTTACCTAGGTATTCTTAAATGTAAAGCCTAATATGAAATTTAATTTTGATCAAATAAATCCCAAAGAAATTTGTTACATAAACAAACTCCTATCTTTAAGAAAGTCCACAATTTTCTTGGGTGGCACATCATCAAAAAGCTTCTTAACTGAGCTCAAATTAAAAACTTCTGGACAAACTCCACATGAATGTGTGCTACTGTCAGTGGACAGTGGCAAGGTTTCCAGTATGGAAGAGGATCATCCTTCAGCATGTAAACATGGGTCAGGTGCATGTCCTACATGTGAGTGAAACAATACAACCATAACTCTCCTATTTGTTCTATATGAGGGGTGTCCCTCTCCAAGAATGGACTTGACATCTTAAGTTTGTGTTTGTGGAGTTTTCGATCCACATATTTTGTCAAGTTGATACAACATACCGTAAAATATTTAGAACAATTTGTATGGAATCTTCAATTTCCCAGCTCTTTCAGTACTCTTAATATCAATGTGACTAGGCGTTTTTGCTGAGTTCAACTCCCCCAAAGGTCAGCCAATTTTTATAATCAAAGACAGAAGAGCAAACACAACCATATTTTATAAGCAAGTCTTTGTTCTCTAAGATATGCAATGGGGTCTAAAATTTAGGGCTTTGCAAAGCTTTCAGTGTGGAAAGAGAATCCCAGATCATGAGGAAATGAGGGTTTTTTCCCTAGAGGTTTCAATGTACTTCAAAGATTTTGTTTGGTTTGGTGTTTTACAGCACAGCAACACAAGTTGGTTACTAGTACCAAGTACACCACTCCCTCAATAACCATGCCCTGATAACTCGAAACCTGCTTATAACACAAGGTCAAGAATGGATCCCATATTTTGAAACTAGAATATACCCAAAAACTGACCCCTATTCGTTGAACATGAAGAATGTCGCAATCAATATTGGTAACTGAAATCTTGACATATTGCTTGTTATGTCGTCAAAAAACAGTAGATAGGACCTGGTAATTTGAATCAATATTACAAAATTCTCAACTGGTACTAAAGTTATATATTTTATTAAATTTCTTTCCAAGTAGCATTCTTAGTACACCATAAATAACAATATTCAATGCAAGTTTGTTCAATGAAAATGTCACAAACGCCTACTGGAGGCAGCACTTTCATAAATAAATATCAATTAAGTAAGTTTTATTGAACAAAATTCGTGTTTGAATTCTATCTTTAAGTTTGGTTTAAGTGTAATCATCATAAATGAAATGTGTCCTCATGTATTCAAACATGAAATATGATTATCTACCGTAACAGCTATACCCACAAGCATTATTACGAGAACCTAATTAAGTGCTGACCATGTTTTGATATCTGACTGGCAGAAGTATTTGTTGCATTGAATTAAAAACATTCCTGCTTTGTATCTTATCGTGTCAATCATGTCTTTTGTATCAAATAGAGGGGGTGGAATAAAAGAAAATTTAAAAGGCATGTAAATACTACTTGTACAAGTAGTAGTGGCCCCAGTCATGCCTCGGGTCAATTCATTTCAACTGATCAACTGAATACTGTTATAAATATTATTGTGTAAGTAATATAATTAAACTACCTTATATTAGCATATTCATTCACAAATGTGACCAAAGATAGCAAGACAACCAATCGAAATGAATATATGTATTTTGTGAGGTATAGAGCTTTGTTTCACAGGTCCAGTTCATTATGGAGAAACAAGTTTTATAGTTTGTAATTAATTAAAATTCCTGAACTGGCATTCAGAGATTTCCATAAGGATGAAAAAGTTTCACTGTTACTTGCAATGAAGTCACTGCATCAATATTTTACTAGTGGAACAACAATAAAAAATGAGTTTTGACCATGACACTTGTTTCACAAAATAAATGTCCATAGTTTTTAATAAAAAGGAATCTTGTTTGGTTGAATCAACAACTAGTCTAGTTCACATTTCTGTTTGCTCCTTTTGTTGCAATGCAGGGATGTTTTGAAGCAGTGAACCAAACTTATAAACATCAACAAAATGCAGTGATGTAATACACATTGTTTTTGCATACATGTAAAGGTTGTTGAAACCAGGTGGAATAATGTTAACGAGAGGTTGAGCATCTTGAAAATAAAGGTAGTTGATACAGAAACAACTACATTATAAAAACCCTTTATTGACAATTACTCACAACATGGTCATAAAACGAGTATTTAGCCATTAAACAGCCCAGTTGCCCCACCCCTGCAGTTTTCTTGATGTTCAGTGGGTATACCATCCCTTCTTATTTTTTGGAGGTCCCTCGATAACTCGTGCTCTCGCTCATAGTGTGGTCTATGTTGTTGGACCCTGTTGTGCATGAGTTATAGAGGGAGCAATGTATGACTAGTTTCTGCTGAAAAAATCTGTAATAAGAATACAGTGAATGGCACATTATATGCCAACCATGTGTTTAATAGTCCTCTATGTAGGTGCTAATATGGCATGGTTGACTGGAAATTGTTGATAAATGGGTCTCAATGACCATGACCATTTTTCAAAGTAAAGGGGAATGCTCAATTTATGCCACAGATGCATTCCTGAGGTTATGGCATAAATCAAAATTAGTTTTAAATCAAGTGATTTTTTTTCCCTTGCAAATTAAGGAAGTTCTTCGGCAAATTATACCTCTAAGTTTTCAAGCAATGATTATTTATGCATAATTTTCTAAGAAATTAATACATACAATAATTTATTGCTGTGAGCAAGTAATACCAAATGGCAACAGTGATAGCATATAAAATGAGCAAAGTGGTGTAAATTCAATTTTATATCTTCATTATAAATGGCATTAATATGAAAATGAATAAATCAGATTGGCATATAACTAGCATCATCTGTGTGTAAAGATTCCAATGGGTACCTGGGTATGCGGGTATCCACTCATTAATAATAACCCAGGTAATAAAATGAACTGGGTACCCATTTAAAAAAAAGTATTCCAAGATCAGATCACGACACAGAATAATGATTAAAGTTCAAGGTTCGTGTCCAGTGCGCATTCATCATCACAGGGGCTCGTATGACTGCAAATAATTAACTTGTCATACATGTACTTTATAACAATACAAGGGAGGACACTCCTCTCCTTTCTCACGCAACCTATTTAAGAATCAACGCTGATATTTAAAGCTAGACTGCCATAATTATGTGCCTGTTCATGGTTCATTCACCATTTTCTTGCGACTTAAACGTGATGGTTTTAAGATCCTGATGACATTAACTAGGTCAATACCTTTCGTCGACAGCGACTAAATATTGATTAAGAAATATTCGACGAAATAAAATTTAAATACGTTCTACAATTCAAATAAAAGAAAGTACAATATAAATATCCGGTTTAACTAATGCCATTTTTGCCTCAAGTTTGTGGTCCTGGAGCAAGTATTAGCTGTTCAAGTCAGGGCCACTGTTCACATGTTTGTTTACTATTTTTGTCATGGCAAAGGCAACACAAAAACTTGGTTACTGTAACATGCACTTCTTATACCATGTTAGGAAAAATGAAAAAAATGGACAACTATACATAATAAAATTTTTCACTGAAATATTTAAATATAAGGGAAATCTTTGTTATCTAATAACACAGAAAACAAAAAAATAATAAAAGTGGCCATGTGTGTAAATAGGTAATTTTTGCATTAATTTTACTTGAAACAGTTCCAAGAAAACAGATGTGATTCTGGAACGTGAAACCGCTTGTCATAGATTCTTTCTATTTTGATACTACATACTCAGTGGACCAGTCTAAATTGAAAATAAATGGTGCCAGATATCATATTTTAAAAAATGGGCTGTATTGATGTGACTGTTGGATGTTATATGATTGAAAAATGTTAGAGGACAGGGATTTTGATAAACTTAAAAACATGTTGCACCAGACCGTTGTTAAGAGACAAACCATGGCAGGTCGAGGATAATACAACAGTCATCATTTGTGGACTTCATGACCATTGGCGAAAGTTACTGTAGACATGTAGACTAGTTAAAGTGAGTGTTATGCATAAATAATTTATCCATTTCTATTTTGTCTATACTCTTGTACTAACTCCTAATCCACATGGATTTAGCCGATTTGTGGCAAAAATTTTAACTGCAGATCCAGGTAAGTAGAAAAATACATGTACGTTAAATAAATATGTACGTTTTTCATACAGTTTTCTGTAATTATGGCATGTAATATATGAATTGCTCTTTTTATTCTCAGATTATTCTTTTTGCCACTTATATTAGTAATAAATTAAGCAATTACACTTACACTTCTCTTGGGGGTTCGCATGTGTGAACCTACAACAATGCAGTTCAGGTTCACAATTAATATAATTACCCTTTGACCAGGTACCCGTGTAACCGATCGTTAGGACTGACAAGTACCTGGTAGAAATATCTGAAAATTTTTACATCTCTGTGTGTGGGTTTGAATTAAGTAAGCAGTAAGCAATATTATCTTGTTAGACTTATCATGGCTGCTAGATTCCAAAATCAATAGGTTCTTAATACCCTAAGTGCATGCCATTCACAAAGTTTTGTTTAGGAATGTACTCTAGAACAAAAGTTAATATGCAAAACCCATTTTTCTTTCAGTTAAGCTGACCTTTGACATTTTAACCCCACAATCAAAAGGCTTCTTCAAGAAATGTAGTGAAAGCTCTCCAAAAACATTGCTAATGACATGATCTAGAACTAATGTTATTGTGCAAAATATATTGATCTTTCAGTCAGTGACCCAAACCTCTGACATTTTGACCCCCAAATCAACAGGCTTCTTTCTTATCTAATGTGCTATTCATCTGCAAACCTTTGGTGAAGGTACATGTTCAAGAAATAAATTTATGTGCAGAAGCCACTTTTCTTCTTTTTCATCACCGAGCCCTAACCTTTGACCTTTTCAACCAAAAATCAATAGGTTTCTTCTTTATGCTAAGTGCAAGCTTTCCACAACATACAGTCCAGGTTTGTGATTTAGAACTAATTTTATTATGTTGAAGGCAATTTTCTTCTTCTAGTAAGTGACCTGATCTTTATCCTTATGACCCCAAATTAAATAGGCTTCTACCTTATCCCAAGTGCAAACCATACACAATCTTTGGTCCAAATCTGTGATGCCATAGCTCAAAGAAATATTTTTAGACACAGGATTAGGGCTGGTGACTTAAAAAATATCAAAAGCCCCAACTCAAACTCTACAAGCCCGACTCCAATTTCCAAAATCATGTTAAACTGACTTGTGTGATTATTTGGATCTTGAAAATTTTCACCAGGTCCCAAGCTCAGCTAATTGCTCTAACAATGTCCTTAATCAGTAGATCATCAGTGTTTATGTTCATTAGCATTGGAAGCATGTCTTGATTTATACAGTTTCAATTTCTGTTTACACTTTTTAACATTCATATGTGCCGCATAATTTGTTTAACCAGTATTTCATTACACTAGACTAAGCGTGAGCATGATGCAGCTGATTATTATTCATTCAACTTTAACTTCAAACACTTGGAATAACGCAACAGCAATTAAACAAGACAAAAAATACTTACGCAAGCGTTTTTGCCAAACTCAACTCCAGCAAAGGTCGGCCGATTTTTATAGTCAAAGATAAAAGAGCAAACACGACCACATTTGATCCCTTTATTACTTATAATACCTCACAGAAAACATCCTGATGGGCCTAAACTCTGCAGATTACAACAATAAAGTAACCAATTAACAGCTTGTTATGCATACACACTGGCATTAAATCCCATTATGCAGCCATACATCACTGCTCTGGTTGCAAAAATTCATGAGACAGTTCCAGTACCCACTAGACTGGTTGCCACTGGTTTCTGGTATGATATTTTAGATCACAGGTACATGTACGTTAACTTAAAGCCAGATGAGCACTAGTTAATAGCAACCCAGGCAATATGTTCCCCATTCATAGGTCACATGCTTTGCCATCTACACAAAGTTGAGAGCTTTTGATCGAAGTATGGTAAGTAGCAATCTTCATAGGGGTAAGGGGCACACACGGGGATAAATATGAATAATTTACTAGTCTTCACAAGCATTTTCAAAATAAATTTCTGCACTTCTAGACCAGCCAACCCTGACAAATCCGTCTTAGTAAGGCAGTTGATTTTTCTCTGTAAGATTGACCAGTTTTCAGTAACGTGTAACAAAATATCAATAACTGCTATTGTAAAGCTGGAAAACGTAATTTAAAGTTCGACGCAGCAACGATAAGCATCATGTTCAACTGAAAAGTTTGTAAAGTATGCATATACTTTATTTACCACTAGTTCAGTTGCACAAACTTAAGTTCCAAACCCTATGCAACTCAATGGCTTGTTGCTATCTCTCAACTTGATGTAATTCTTGGAAATTCTTTATCCATTTCACATGATGACGGCAATCATATCTCCCGCCATGAGACATACTCAAATTGGCACGTGATGTCCAATAAACGTTGAATGTGTCCTTTCCAGCTTTTATTCACAAGAATCTGAATACTCCTTTTTATTCTTCTGTGTTGATTATTAACACTTTTTAAGAAGCTTATTTTCCCTTTCATCTTAAACATGCATCACTTTCTAGACCACATTTTTAAAAAAATTCTATAATCAACAGTTTGATCATGCAGATGCTTTGCATGAACAAATAGGAGCAAATTAAAGCATATGGGGTGCTGCTGTAAAGTTAGTCTGGTTCCCTGACTAATTTTACTAATTCTAATTTGAAACCCAGATCCATATCAAACACGGGTGAACCATTATCCAAATTTTTTGGCAACAATCACTTTTCTGTAGTTTTTGCTTGTATGCCGTAAGTCCGTATTTTAAGGGTAATTTTCGTAAGACTTATGGCAAAATCTTAAGAGTTGGCAGATCTGCACTTCATCAACGTGATCTAAGTTTTCTCGGGCAATTTTTTAAAAATGGCATGCCCGATTGACACCTCACTTGAATACAGGAGAGGCCCGATCTAAAATTTGAAGAGCCCCAGACATCGGGCTATCAGATTTTTTGAGCACTGGACTTTTGATTCCAATATCTTTAGCCTTCTTCCTTTCCTAACATGCAAGCCCTCCACAAAGTTTGGTAACTGTAGAAGATGCGGAACACAACTTATTGTGAAAAAAATAATTGGCAACATGAATGAATGATCAGACAACAACATAATACATTCAATCTTATGACAGAAATATAACGACCGGTCAGGAGAACAATCAGGGGCCATAACTCGCGTAAATTAGGTCCTGCAATCCCATAAATCAAACTACAGCACTGTATCATAAGTTTTCATGAAATGACCAAATGACAGACATTTACAAACCTGCTCCTCTTATTCAGATGATGTTTAGCAGCTTGTCAATAAAGCAATTGATTGTGGATTTAAAACAAAAGTGTTGTCGAAACTGAAACTGTGAAATTTTTGATGATACCTGAATTTAGTTTGGAATGTTCTTAACAATTTTGTATTATACCATAAATTCTGTTTCAGTTTAGTAAAATCATTCACCAGTATGAAACCTAATTAGTAAGAACCATCAGGATATACTGTGAAATGGTTTTGAGAGATGTTAATGCTAAACTGAAAGAGGACCCAAAGTATTGCAATGAATTTACATAGAAGAAAGATTTTTCTAATAGAGAGGTGTGTGTGTGAAGGAAATTAGCTGGAAAAAAAAAGCTTCTTCGGTGTCAGGGACACAGAAGGTTAAATGTCAACGATCAGAATCATGTCATGTTTAGTGATGAGTCTCAGATTGTAATTGGGGAAAATAAGATGTTTTTGTTCGGAGATCAGCAAATGAGGGCTAAAATGGGTGCCAACAATTACATAGTTTGGTGATCCTGGCATGAACTGTGCTTGACACCAAACCTGAGACATGAAACATGGGTTACAATGACCTACTTTGGTAATGACGGGATGTACTACTGATCAAGATACATCACCTCAATAAATATCACGAATCGTGGCAAAAGAGTATAAAAACTTTGCCTATGTAAAATGTGAAATTTTTAAGTCACTGGCATTATTTTGTGAAAGGGGTTGGTACTAAATTAGAAGCATACAATCATCTGGTCTAACGATCCAAGTATTAACTGAGCTTAAGAATTAAACTTAAAGCACAAAATGTAATGAAGAAGTCGGTGAAGCATGAATAAAAGTCAGTGACCCACTTTTCTGTGAAGGGTGTAGTACTCATTAAAAATCCCCTTAACAAGTTTCAAGAATATAGGTATAGCAATATATATAGATAGTGCAAAAACCGAGTTGGTCATAGCTATATGAAAAAACCTAAAATAAGCAAGTTAAGTCAGTGTCCTTCCTCTATGGTAAGGATATGGAAGTAAATAAGATGTATACAATCATATTTGATGCTTCTCTTACAAACATAGTTGAAAAATAAACATAAAACAAAATTTAACCAAAGTCAGTAAAGCATGAAATACAGGATACAGTGACCTACAATTGTAATTAGGGTGTAGTACTCATCAAGATGCATCACCATAACAAACTTTAAGATTCCAGGCATAACAGAATTTATACAGTGTGTGAAAAGCCTAATCTAGAAGCATGTGCAAAAAACCAGCAGAACTTCATGAAAAATATACATGTACAAAATTTACCCCCTTAGATCCCTCTCCTGTAGGTAGGCGGTAGCAAACACACTTTAAACTGCTGCCAAGCCAAAAAAGAATGTAGAGCTTCCAGGATTTTGTTTAAAAAGTGGACAGACTGCCTTTGTCACAAAAATTAGGTGAAGTAGAAAAACAGAGAGGGAGGAGGAAACATGCACATTTACCTAACACTTCAATATCTGTCTCTATATCTTCATACTCCACTCTGAGCTCTACTGAAATCAAAATCTTTTCAAGTGTCGCCTCTAGTTGTATAAGCATAAATCTGTTGATTGCTTCTGAGCTTAATCTGTGCCTTATCCATTGAGTATTGTTCTGTGCTGAGACCACACCATCCCACCTTTCACAGTCTGCAGTCAGAAGGGGAATATACATGGCTAACTTTGCCAGTCTGAATAAGCTGGGAAACTGTTCTTTATGGTCATTATATACAATTTTCCACAGCTCAGAGGTGTTGTCTCTTGGATATCTCTGCTCCAAAATAAGATTTTTCACCAACATATGCTCTACCAATGCTTCACTTTCTTAAATTAGTGCTGTGCTGACTATTATGCTGGATTTATCTGCTCCATAATCCATAGGGTTTTAAGTCTATCAATATCAAAGTGACCGTTTTAAGACAGAGATGTTTTGATTAAATAAATATCTTTGCTTTTTAATAACATTTTAGATTCTTATTTATTCAATTTTTCTCAAATCTATTATACTTATACAGCTAAACTGCCTGAGAAAAGATCAGAAAATTGATCTCTACTTTAAAATTGTTTGTATTTTAATTAGGCTAGGTATTCTGCCTTTTCTACATTTAATTTCGAAATACTGCTAATAGAGGGATTGATTGGCATGCCGTCTGTTTTTGTCCATCCTGCATGTACATGTATTTGTATTCAACACTATTTTCTGGTTCAAAATCACTCACTGGTATATTCATTAATACTTTTTCAGCTCCAATAATCTGATATAGTTCATCACTTTAAAAATAACTGTCACTGTCACAAATGTCGGCCGAATGAAATCTTTAGATGAACAATATTGGGAATCAGCCATTTTGGTGTTCTGGGTAGCCCGTGTTTTATACACACATTTGTAAACCTTCCTTGATGCAACGTCCAACTACAACAGAATGTGTGTATCACGACATGAAACATGAGTTACAGTGACCTACTTTGGTAATGACCAGGATCCAACATGCTAATCAAATTTAGTTCAACAACCATTCATGTCAAGCTGAAGAACCCAGACAAGTCAATATTTGCTGACCATGAAAAGAGACAGATGTCATGTCAAGCACTGCAATCCTCTACTGGTGGCATGACTTGTGTTGCGACAAGCACTTTTAGGGTGAACAGTTTAAAAAAAATTGTATACATTTTTACATGTGTGACTTTAAACTAATTTGCTGGGGTTCTTGAGCATCAATCATTGCTTTTCAAGTGAGCAAATTCGTACAAATTTTGCAAGATTCCCATGTTTGCATGCCCTGACAGCATTTCTGTGAATGGTTGACATTTTGCGAGGTGTATATATATACTTTTATGTGTATGCATGATAAGGCCTGGGGTAGTACAACAGCTTACCTTTACGACATGTAGGTGAGCAAAGAAGAGTATGTGAACAATGAAATAATGTTCATATTAAATGTACCTGAAAGTCTGAGGCTGTGCTCCGTTGTCAACTCACTGTAGTCATTAGTGATCTCCCTCTCCCTGATCATCTCCTGCGTGGCCTCAGTGATATGCTCCACAGGTGGCTGGTCAGGAGGTGAATCATCTTCTGGACTAAGTGTGTGGTCACCTAACTCAGGTGTCTCCAATGCATTCTGTTCAGCAGGTGGTGTGACACCAGCTCCAGGTGTATCTACGCGCAAAATTTCAACTTCAACTACAGTCGTTATAGCCTCATTCTGCCTGGGTGGAACTGAAAGCTGAATTCTGTTTCCAGTCCGAGGTCGCTTAAATCTCTGGAGTTCCTCCTGAAGGGGTAAATCTACATCATTAACATCGACTGAATCCTTGGTAGGTACCTGCAGTTCAATTTTGTTCCTGATACGAGGCCGTCTGATCTGCTGAGGCTGATCTGCCAATTCTTCCTCTGTTGAATTGTTTAAAATACTGCACAAAATAAACAGATTGAATACCGTCAAAATTATATAATTTTCTCATAGTAATAATTTTTTTTACCTATGTCCTGATATCCTTCACCCATTTTTTAAATTATTTACAATAAACTGACAAAACTGTTTAATAAATGAATTACATTTTGACGGAGTTTTCCATTATTTACGACTTATTTAAGGGATAATTAAATAAATGTCAATTCACTAATCAGCTGCACTGTTATAATTACTGAATGATACTATTTATTTTAATTGTAGGATGCTACAGTAGCTTGGCTAATAGTGCATTAGACTTGTCATCCATCGTGGATTCAATACCCATCCAGGTGTGTCTTGGTGAAAAGCACTTAGCCCCATTCTTTGGCATGATACAGACAATGTGTTCAAAGGGCAGTTAAAACTGACAAAAACAAAATAAATTATTATAATTATTTGAAGGATACTTAGTAACAATAAAATGGACAACATAATTTTTAAAGGTTTGTTGTAAGATTTATGACTTCTTTCCTAAAAGCTGATTGTCACTCAAATTTGGTTATTTATTTCTGGCCAAAGTTGTGGTATCTGGTAAAATATCGGTCCCAATACTCCATGTGTATGAATGAGCGATGGTTATGGAATGTTTTGATCACTCTTGACATATTGTCACATGTGGTGGCTTTTCATGTCGTTTTGCTTTTTTAAATACACAATTTGTTACGCATGGAAAAAATCCATTGATAAAAGAATCAGCATTACTTATTGATGTAGTATGAAATTATGAGTGAATCTGTGCAGTAATAAACACATACAAATTTTTTTGTCTTCTGGCAAACATCTCTGTGTCTCAACATCAGCTTCCACTTAACTGCATGGTACCTAGCTAGTTTGAAGTGCAGATGTAGAATACAGCTTGCAGTGCCAAACATAACAAGAAAAAATGCACAGCTGGACTGGATTTGAATTGCAATTGAATGGCTACAATTTATTTGTTTTTAGTGATGTTTGATTGACCCCCTTACAGTCCCTACATAATGGAGTACATAAATAATACAAAAAAGAATTAAACCAGTACCTAGAGTAAGATCGTGTTTCTGAAAAACTTGGAATGTCTGGCACACTGCACTGATTCAAAGGTTTCTTTCTCTTTGGTAATAATGCTGGTGTCTCCTCTACATTAGAGCCTGCAGCAAGAGAAGGCAATAAGTTGATGAAATAAAGCATAAAATAGTTTCTATTCATTTACAGCTATTTACATTAGCATATATCCGTTATACTGTATTTATACTTATAATCACATCTGCCTTAATAAGTATACCCAATCTTTCTTTGTCAAATCTTGCCAAAAGTATCCCGTACTGAGCACATGTTTCTTAAATCTGTCACGGACATATGGGAGGTAGGCAGCTGCTAAAACCCACCTAGAACATCATGATGATTTTAGAACTTACCATTTTGCATGTCTGATGTAATTTCAACATCACTTTATGGATAAAATTAGTCTCGCAAAGAATCTAACATATGCTTTATTCAGAACTACCACATTGGGAAAGACAGTGCACCTCTAAAATGGAGAACTCCCAAGAAAGACAAAAGGTGCCAATTTTTTCAGAATGATCAAATTATATCATTGGTGTCTGCTTAATGTAGCAATCTTCAACCTCATGAAATTTACCAAAATAATAACTTTTTATGCACAGAGTGTAGGGGCTATGTAAAATATAGTATATATTGTGAATTCACTTTTATTTTGTGAGGTTCACACTTTCTAGGATTTCTTGGTTGCTACAATTGCCCATCTGTGACAAGAATATGACCCTCTTTCCCATCAGCAACATAACAGTAATTCAAAGCCATAAAAATCGGCTAAAAAAATGAAACATAGGTGATCCTGAGATTTCTCACCTGGTTGGCATCTGCCTAATTACAGGCCTTTTTATCCAGAGATGTCTATTATTAGTGTGGTACAGGACATTCCATAAAAACAGAGTGTAGCTGGTAAAGATTGTAAAGTAAAAGGGGGCACTAAAAGTAGCTGGTTGCTCTACAAGATTTAAGCAGAAAAATTACCAGGCTACTGATGGTTAGGGAATGCCCTTTGACAAAGAGATGTTCACAATTTTTGCTATCAATCTTCAAAATATAAAACGAACTAGAAATATAATTAGATGATTACAAACCGATGGGTGACCCCCTTATGTGAGACTAACGCAGCATAAAATAAAAAGTGGAGTATAAATAAATGATCACTAACTAAAGGAACATCAGTAACTAAATGAGAAACAACATTTCACTTTAGTATTAAGTTCTTTACTGAACCTGTCTTGAAGGGAGCAGATACCTACCCTGTGCCTGAATAAAACAGTTAAAAGGTGTAATAGTTTATCCAAATACCAAGGGGTGGGGAAAGTTAACTAGGCAATGGTGAGATTGCTGTCAACAAATGCCTGGAAAATGGCAATAGAGCCTAATTATTTCACAAACAAAACAAAGAACTGAAGCAATAAGCTCTGAAAAATATAGAAATCCATAATAGTTTGCCTTATGTACAATTTAATGTGAGTTGAAGGTACAATTCACAGAGCAACTCTTCTGCACACATGCAAATGAATTCTTAGAATAAAGGAGGAAAATGGCACAGGCGCCAACGACAAATGTAATTCCCTCCTGGAATAACATGATATGCAATATCAGACCAACCAACTGTAACAAGACCTTCTCAAAATTAAGGCAAATTTTTTTCCATAACTTAGAGCAGTTTTCAGTAAGGTATTAACAAAATATCATGTTCTGTCATTTGTCAAACTGGAAAATGTATTAAAAAAGCCAGAAGTACAGGGCTTGTGTTTGGAGGAGCACAATCACTCTCGTGTGCCACTGCACTCCTTAAATTGCTTCCATGAGAGCGATCCATTGATCTCCCCCATCTTATTGCTCAAAACAAGGATTTCCAGATGTTTTCTGAGCGAACTTTTCAATTTGTGTCCCAGATTTCATGGCAGATACCTTTCACAAATATTGATATGTTTACATGTTCCACCATTTTGATACATGACGTCATGTGCCATAAATGGTGATGTGCCACAAATGACAGTGTGCCCTAAAATTATGAGGAGAATGAATAACTCTCCTCAACACTACCAATTCACAAGCCCTGGAAGTGTGACTGAAGATTGATGCTGTGATAGTAAACACTGTGATCATATAAAAAGTTTACAAAGTATACTTGGACCTTAGTTACCTCCAGTAGTTTCACAAACTGCAGTTCCAAATCCTATGTAGTTCAATGGTTTCTTGTTATCTCTCAACCTGATGTAAGCCTTAAATTTTCTTTGAAAAAATTCAAGTAGGCCATGGGGAAGGCAATCTTCTTTCTTGTCGTGAAACATACTAAAATCCACAATGTCCAGTAAATGTAATTGTTGCCCTTCTTGCTTTTATCCCCCAAAATCAGAATATTCCTTTTATTCTTCTGTACTATTAAAACTTTTTAGAGGTTTATTATCCCTTTTGTACTGCTTTAAAATTTATCACTTGTTGGACACCATTGTATGAAAAAATAAGCAACAGCTTGATCATGCAGATGTTTTTAATCACAAAATATGTGCAATTCAAAGCATCTGAGGTACTCCTGTAAAGTTAGTCTGGCTTGATGACCAGCTCCACTGAATCTAATATGAAACCTGAATCAAAAATCAAACACAGACAAGCCAGTAACCGGATTTTTCCGCAAGCAATCATAATTCCATAATTTGTGCTTTTATTCTGTAAATCTGTATTTTAAGGGTCATTTCCATAAGACTTAAGGCAAAATCAGAAGGGTTGGCAGGTCTGCAATACCGAGAGGTAACATATTCCAGATCAAAGTTTTAGCTGACTACACAGAATGATTTTTGCACAATCTGGCTAACAAGCTTCTTCAGACAGATGTACGGAAGAACAGAGCAAACTGAGATGCCCTCACTGCAAAAATCAACATCAAAAAAATATAAACCACCCACTTTTCTCGGGCATTAATCCCAATCTTATTAACCAACTCTAGGTACATCTCTGAAAGAAATGAATGAAACTGCAGAGCTGCCAACATTCCAAATCAGAAATCAGGAGATTATTTTGCTTGCATGACCATAGACTTTAAACGCATATTTACAACATAATTTTTATCAAAAACCACATTTGTGAACTCCAGTTTTTCAGCCCATCATAACTGGGGCTTTATCAGCACTTAAAGCTAAACAATTTGTCATGGGGAATGTCACATGACTCCAAGTTATCAAGCAAAAGATTTTCTATGTTAACACCTGTTGAATCTCCTAATGCCGGTACTGAAAGTAAGCAGCTTTCAATTGGCTGCCTTTCCTGGTTATAAAAGGTCACTAAAACAAGATATAACTTTGAGTCACTAAGGTTGCTGCCATCTCTAGCAATTGAAAAAGGCCCATTTTTTAAAGCCATTACAACTTTTTCATTTTCTCTACAACCCATTTTGCTGACAATGCAGTTTTTGTCTACAGACTTTACTTCTTTGCTATTTCACTATCGGGAAACATTTTTTGAAATAATGCACCTGCATGATCAACACAGATTAAGGACAAATTGTGTTCAATAAAGAATTACATGAACAAGCATTCTGCATTAATAATGCTGACATTGTGCTCAAAAACTGAAATCTAGTTTTTTATTGCCTTCTATACTGATGTTTCTTTGTGTCCATATGTTACACTATCTCACTCCTCCTGCCATGAGAAATCAAGACATCACACCAGCATATGCTAAAAATGCGTATGAAATACCTTTCCTTAACCTGATTATACACTGGGGCTCTTGTGTATACCCCTTTTTGAAAAGTCTCATCTTTTTGCCATTTTGCTGCAAGTTATTTTTATGACATTTAACAACACAATCAATATTAAACAAGGAACACAGCACTAGTATGTTTTATGCAATCAAGCATCCACTTCTATTACAGTTTATAAACAAATGCAGACACCATGATGAGACATAGAAGTGGAAAGTGAATTTACTACTGTAACAAGGTTTTTTATTTTTTTTCCACGATGATAAAAAATCATGAGAAGTTATACTCCAAGCAGGAGTGTACATTAAAAATAATGAGTCTCATGCCTAAATCTGGAGGGCTGGCAGGTCTACATTAAAAATCATGAGTTTCATGTCTAAATCTGGAGGGTTGGCAGGTCTACAACAAAAATCATGAGTTTCATGCCAAAATTTGGACAGCTGGCAGGTCTACCTTAAAAATCATGAGTCTCATGCCTAAATCTGGAGGGCTGGCAGGTCTAAAATTTTTTACAACTACTGCAAACATTACACATCACTTTGAAACATATCTAAAAGTTTAAAGTTTCTTGAATGCAGTGGAAGAAGTTGTGCAAAATTATGAAAACAGGCAAAAATGCATGGAAAAATGTTTACATGCATGGAGAGGACCACAGCTGTAATATTTTCTTAGAAAAGTAAGGAGGATAATGTTTTTGAATGTGTTTAAATGTCAAATGCATATCTCTCGTTACCAACTGATGCAAGGTATCCTTCAATATAGGTTCTTGGCGTTTCTTTCTCTCCGTATCTGCTGACGTTTGGATTGGAGGGAAATGAGGATCGTGTGGATCTGATGCTGCTATTTTCTGATGGTAATATGGATTGGTCAAGGGATCGTCCTCTTTTTCCCCGGATGCTAGGGACAACAGTCTGATTAGAGCGCATGAAATCCTCAATCTGTTGAAATACAATGTAAAAATTAGAATGAAAAAGATGAAATACTTAGTTTTAAGCTTTTTGCAAAAGGTCAAATTAAAAAAGTTCAGAATACATATAAATACAAATATAATAACCAAATTTAATGTGTACCTCAAGTGATTTGTGCTTAACTGTGCTAACAATGTTTTGTAAATCAAAAGGTCAAATTCAAAATGTGTGTATGTGTGTTTGTGAATAATGGAAAAAAATGCTATAATGATCTGAAATGTGAACACATCTCTTCAAGGTATTAATGCAAATCTCTGTACCAAATTCATTTACATACTTCAAGTGACTTTTTTTTATAAGGGGTACAAGTCTAAAAAAAGCTCAAACAAATGTAAAAACAGAAAAGTAAAGAAAAGAATGATAAAAAAGCAGTTATCAAAAAATCTATACTGGTCTTTTGGATATTTTAATACAATATATATACCAAATCTACCTCAAGTAATTTCTTCTAAAACATGCTTACAAGACTTTGGTCAAAAGTATTAAAAAAATATCGAAAAGATGGTGTCACATAAACGAAGATGTTGAAACCATCTCATGGTATGTAAGTATCAAATTTGGCCTCGTTTGGTGTGTGTGTGTGTGTGTGCTATATGGTGTCAACCAAAGATAAAGTTCAAAAAATGTAAAAATGAAAAATTGCACAAATCTCTGGGAACATAATCCCTTCTAAATACATGAAATTATGAAGCACAAGATAAAATATAAAATGTAAAGATTCTAAAATTCTGTAAAATGTACACAAAATAAAAGGTAAGAAAATTTTGTGAAATCATTAAACATAAGTCTGGTTTGGGTCAATAACTCTTGAGCGATTTTGATAACAAAGGAGTGTGATGGATGGACAGCACAGAACAAACTTATCTCCCGTCTATGAGGTGGTGCTTGGAAACATGATAAGCTGAATTCAAATTTTAGCAATTTCCTCCTAAAAATTTGTTTCTAATTGGTACAATATCTTTACAACCTGATGGGCACAGGCTCCATTTCCAATTCCTCAAACCAAGATGCTCTTTATATTTGAAGGGGGGAAGGGGGAGGAGGAGATCTACTGTACAACTAGTTGAGGAGAAATCTGAATTACAAAAGGACATTAGGAAATGAAAAACAACATTGATCTAATGCATTAAGTTCTTTACTGAACCTGTGTTTAAACACAATGCTTCAAGAGAAGATGCCAAGTGGAGTTGTTGTAAGCATTAACCCTAAGGGATAGGTAGCTGGGGCAATTTGGTTGCTCTGGATTTAGGATGGAACAAACAGACCAGACACATTTTTAAAAACAAAGGCATCGCTCATGTGGGACATGCTTTGAGTGCAATTATTGCTGTCTATGAAACAAAAATTGTGCCAACATTAAACATACCAAGCTGTGATTTCTGGTGGCACAACATCTGTACTGCAACCACTGGGTGTTTGCCTAAACAAGTTATTTAAGTCAAATTTGTGAAAGCAGTGGCACAAATGGATTGTAGACAGGCCAAAAGAATTGGCAAAGGCAGGAATTCTGAAGCATCTTGGGCATGGGTAACTTCCTCCAAGGCATGGGCCAGATAAGCGATCTTTAAAGCCATAGAAATAGGCAGATAAAACCAAGTTGTGGGTCTGATCGGGTCCACAGACCATAAGTTGTACATGACTGGCCTAAGTACTGAGTTAGTATTTCAATGGGTAAAAAATGCATGTGAGGAAATTCTGTTGGAGACAGTCAAATCATTCAAGAAATGTGATACACAGCTCCCTCGACATCTCACAAATCTGCTTATGACACAGAGGCATGCATGGATCCCTTTATTTTTTCTAGATAATGCCAAAAAAATCGATCCTGATATGTTGAACGTGAAGAAAATCACGATCAAAATTGATAAACATAAACCTGATATATTGCTCATATTGCTGAAATGGCAGGTTAATATCTGGAAATCAACATCATGAAATTCTGTTTAAAAAGTCCTATATTGTGTTACATTGTCTTTACAAAAAATTCTCAGTACACTGTAAATAGCAATATTTGATGAAATATTGATCAGTGAAAATGTCCCCAATGCCTGCTGGTGGCAATACCTGAAGAAGTAAACTGCAACAAAATAAGCTTTGTCAAGTGTAATTTTTAAATTTTTGTTCTAGTTGTATATTTTAATTCATTTTCAGAGTAATCATCATAAATGCAATAAGCTCACTTGTATTGAAATGTGAAAATTGTCAATCTACTGTCACTTACATGCCCATGGGCATTTCCATGAGAACCTAATTGCTGTGTTTTGATCTCCGATTTGTGACTGTATTTGTTGTATTGTTACACTCAATTAAAAGAGGACATGCTTTGCATTATCACGTTAATTATGTCTTTAATATCAAAGTCAACTAAAGGGATGGAATAAAACAAAAGTTAAAAGGCATGAAAATACTACCTGCGAGAGAAAGAGAAATTCATAAATTTGTTTCCAATATACAATTTGAGGACAGATGATGACAGGATTTTATCTTAAGGGAGACCTCCCCCTTTGTCAAAGAAATAAGGGGAGGAAGAAATGGTAATAGGTCAATATTTACCAAAACTTCAACATCTGTCTCTCTTTCTTCCTGCTCCACTTACATATAGCTCTACTGAAATCAACATCTTTGACAGATGTCACCTCTAGCTGTATAAGCATTAATTTGTTAATTCTGAGCATGCTCCTTTTCTTTTTATCAATATTGTTCTGTGCTTCTTTCTGAATGGGCATATACATAGCTAGCTTTGTCAGCTTGAAGATGTTGAGAAACTAATCTTTGTGACTGTTACGTACAATTTTCCAGAGATCACAAATATTGTCTTTTAGATACATCTGCTCCAAAATAGGATTTTTCACTAACTTAAACTTCCTTTGTTCAATCAGTATTTTACTGACTACTATGCCAAATTTCTTATCTGTTCCATAATGCTGTATAAGGGTATTTAGTCCATCAACGCTTGTGCAGACAGAGGTATTAAAATATCTTTTCTTCTTAATTGCCTTTTTTAACCCTTATTTTATACAATTTATCTTAACCCTGACGTGGATACTTGTATATTGTTTTGTAGCATATGATCCACAGGGCGAATTTGATTAATTAAAAAAAATGAAAATTGCATTATACTTTTAAATTGTCTGTATTTTAATTAGGCTCAGTATTCTGCCCTTTGTACATTTAATTTCGAAATACCAATGAAAGGGTCATTCTATTTTTTGTCCATCCAGCATGTGCATCTGACTCATATTTAACACCATTTCAGGCTCAAAATCACTCATTGGTGTCTCCATTAACACTTTCCCAGCTCCAATAATTTGATATACTTCATAACTTTAAAAATTATTATCATCATCACTATCATCGCCAAGTATTTGCCCAAAAAAATCATAATATAAATGAGAATTCAGTGTAACATATTTCAACGTGCAACACACCAGTAGTGTAACTTTCCAATCGACCAAAGAAGTCAAGATACAATTCAAAGTATAAACGTCGCTTGAAAGTGGTTATTAAATGATGAGTAAAGTCCTTCATTATTCATGTGGAACAAGTTTGGAATGAATAGTATATGCTGAACATACATCTGGGTTAAAATAATTAGCATGAAATGGGGGGGGGCCAGATTACAAACAATGTCACTGTGTTAACTTGTAGATGGCGAGTGGGTATTCTCAAATAATCTTTTTCATTTTTACTAATAAACATGAGTGCCTGTAACTGCAAATGCTGTTTCAGATGGATTATAATTTAACAGAATAACAAGGCAACTAATAAAAAATTTTCATGACTGCTGAAGACTAAAATAACATGCATACGGTATCATTTTGTTTCAATTCTCCATCTTTTGTATTGATATGTGTATCATTTCAGCAAAAGTATTGATGCATCACTCTACTGATGAATCGTTTCACCCCTAGTTTTCAACGACAAAACAAGCAATATATCAAGAATTCAGTTAACAATTTTGATCACAATTTTCTCCATGTTCAATAAACTGGGGTCAATTTATTAGTCTTTTCTAGTTTAAAAACTGGGAGCAATGCCTGACATCACATCATAAGCAGGTTCACAAGCTATCTGGGCACAAGTTATCAAGGGAGTGGTGTAGTAAGAAATTTTATTTTAGCAAGATTTATTGTGCTAATTGTACTCAAAATAGATCTGTTAGCACTTTCTTAAGTTTTTAAGTAGAGGATTCTGCAAAATGCAGTAGAAAGCACTAAACTAATTGGAGATGAATGTAGAGATCAAACTTGGTATTATTGCTGCTCCAAGTCTTTTATTTGTGTAAAGTCATTACATCATGTTACAGAAATGTAACTTTAACATCCATCATTTTACCAAGAGAGAAAGTGAGAGAGAGAGAGAATCCCATGTCTTCCACTGAACCCATTTCAGCTGCAAAACAGTATACCAAATACAGAAATCCGCTAAATACTATTCAGTGTTTTATCTACAAATGGCTTCATGTAAGTCATCTTACTCATCAAGGCAAAAAATTGCGAGTAAAAATCCAAACCTATGAGTCCTATTCAAGCCGATGATCAGTCTGAAGTAGTTTTTAAAATATAATTATATTGTTTAAATACACAACAAAAATTTTAGTTATATAATGTCACTAAAGCCAATAAGGCAATTCCTTTGCCAGAAGCATTTGAACATTCTACATTTGTTAAAAAAATCTTGTTGATGGTTTCTTATCATCAGAAATAATCTGAGCATATATGACAAGGCGTTTATTGTTGGCTATGTCAGTACTTTCATCTGCCATTGCTCTCACAAATGACGAATTTTGGTCACATATAAGACTATCCTCAACAATGTTTGATAGGCTCTCCAGTACCTCTGAACAGGTAGTAGCCAAGTCATATTGAACGGCGTAATTCTTCAAAATGCCAATGGCATCAATTTCTTTAGCTGTTAAGTTGTGTTTTAAATTAAGAAGAGATTTGTATTTTAAAAAAGGGATGTCTTTTATACTCAATGTACACACTTAAGTAGCACTTTCGCTGCTATGTCTTGTTTGTAAAACTGCATTAAAATCTGCCTGGTGTTGTGAACCTTCCAGAGGTCTCGTAAATGCTTAATCACGCATATTTGGATGCCAATTTTTTATCTGGGATGCAGAAAATCACTTAGGCGGGAGTCCTCTGTACACATGTAATAGGTGGTTGGCAAAATTCAAAGACTTGCCAGTCTTGCTTCAGCCACCTGCTTAGTGAGAAAATGTATTGATCACTTAGCTGTGCTGATATTTACAATTACAGAATTCAGTGGCTGAAAGACCCCTTGATGTACATGTTGTCATTATAAGAGTATATCAAAAGAACATGATGCAATAGCTGGGCAGAAAGTTCAAAGACTTTGACTGGTGGCAGGGTGGAGAAATGTGCTAATATTTACAATGACAGAATTCAGTGGCTGAAAGACCCCCTGATGTACATGTTGCCATTGTAAGAGTATGTCAAAAGAACATGATGCAATTAGCTGGGCAGCAAGTTCAAAGGCTTTGACTGGCGGCTGGGTGGGAAAATATGCTGATATTTACAACGATTGAATTCAGAGGCAGAAAGACCCAGAGATGTACTTGTGGTCATTTATAAGAGTACATGAAGTAAACAACTTTAGGTTTCCTAACTGTGTTCATTTCCGAGTGTAGCGGAATAAGCAGTGCAAGTGACCTCAGAATCAAGACATGTTCAGACTTGGACAAAATGCCATTCACAAATTTGGATAGTATTTTGGAGTTAAATGGCAGACTGATGAAGATTGTAATGAGATTCAGAGGAGAGCTAAGTTGCTAGAACTGAAAGTTCAGATGGGACAGTAGCCAAGTGTAAGAAAAGTTTGTGATGCCTAGCTTAGTGCTTGGAATAAGACCTTCCTTGGATTGACAAAATTCAGTCTCACTCAGATGGACAAACGAGAGCTATGTCAACATTATAAAGAATGTAAAATTAAACTCAATGGCAACCAATAGTTTTCTAATTTGCATAATTTTCTGGGAGGGAACTGCAACTTTTGCTGGTGTGACTTCTATTTTTACCAAAATGGGAGTCTTGTACTCCTAGTTTTAAAATCCTAGCGAGACCTCTGCCTTCAATCAATAGTTTGTTTTCTGGCAACCCAGCATTCCTTCCCAGTGTACTGTTCTGAAAGTTATTGTTTTTGGCACATTTGGTCATTGAGGTTTATTTTAGCCTCTGTACATATATGGAAAAACATAAAGGTATCTTCACTGTCACATTCTTCACTTGACTTACCTTCTTTTTGAAAATGTAGCCAGCTGTATGTTTTCAACCATTGCTGCACAAAATTACGTTTCACTTACGAGTAACTGTTACCTCATCTTTTGATGATGAAGCTCCACTGGTTCGATAACAATACTATTATCGATAGTCGGTTGTAAAAACGCGGTCCAAATGATAATTTCGTTTGTTTCGGATCTATTTTAAGTTTTTTACCTTGGACGCCATTTTCATTTGAACGCTGATAGTATCTTGGAACAGCGCAAGGCATACAGTTGAGGGAATGGAAATTGTTGCTTCTTTGCATGACAAGGATGCACATAAAATAATAGTTTCTCATGAGAATCACAGTAAAATCACATGTTTATTTTTCACCTCTTTCTTGTGTGTGGTGATTTATGGTTCTAACATCCTGTTACTACAAATGATATGACAGTTACAGGTCACATAAGGTCAGCTCCAGGCTCCACACTCAGTTGTAACCCTATGTATTATGATAACATCAGCATAAGAAACTGATGTGCACGTGTTTTCTTTGTTTGAGCGAGTTGTAATCTAGCCAATGAAATAGTTAGACCAAACCTTTATTTTGTGTTAATCAGCAAAACATAACATGGGGTGCATCAATTTACGAACCGGGGACGATTTTTAGACCAAACCTTTGTTTTGTGTTAATCAGTAAAATATAACATTGGGGTGCGTCAATTTACATACCATCGTCGACTTTTGTGCGTCAAATCGGAAAATTCTGCGTATTTAACGCATGGATAGATAAAACACTGACTATTAAAAGAAATTGGTTTGCTTGTTTTATTTTTGCCAAACGCTCCAATAGTTACAAACATGAAACTGCATTGAAATAGTTATATGTCGTAGATCTATATTATGATAAGATTATTGACGCATCATTTCCATATGACTCATTAGTTTTTTCTATCATGATAAAAATATTGTTTTTATATTTTTCCTTACAAGAATGAACAAATAATAGGACACGTGGATACAACCAGACAGAATGCCTTAAATTTGTTGAACATTTAAGATTTGACAATTTTCCACATTATTATTCATTTCAACAATATGTTGAGGGGAGATTTATTAGGAAGAATTACCCAACTTTTGCTGTTAATGACAGGACCATAATTTGAGCTGTGAAGTTGTTGTTGTTAGGTTTAATGCCATTTTTCAGCACAAGATAGGCTATACGTTGCAGTCAGTATAAATGGTGGAGGAAGAACCCAGGAAAACCCCAAAAAGAACCACCGACCCACAAGAAGCTACTGGCAAGTTGAGCTGTAAAATATAATGTGCCAAGTCCAATGGCTTTGTGTTAGAAATGCCCCTTCCCAAGCTGAAACTGACATCATCTTCTGGTACTAACATTTCATAACAGTGTTTACAATGGTCACTGCCTTTATTTCTGCAAAACATCCACTCAAGTCATGTCTTTATTAGGGACAGACCATTTAAGTTCTAAAGGGTTATTTTATTTGAAACAAATTTATCTTGTGATGAAAGAAAGACTAAAACAAAATACCACAAATGGAAAGAACAATATAGTCTCATAAATTAAATGACCTGTCCCTTTTTACGGACTAAATATCTGGTTCCCCTTTTGTTAACAGAAGCAGCTGTCATCAGAAATTTAAATGTACATACCTCAGAGGATTAGTTTTCATATTTAAAAAAGTAGGATAACTTTACACTGTTCAAGAGAAGCTCAACAAGGTCTCATCAAATCAGTGCGTAAATTTGTTCAGATTTCTCTGAATTAAGTAAAAGCGTAAACTTTACTGCAAAAGGTATCAATCAGCTTTTCAAAATGAAAAAATTACAATAGCAATAATATAGTTTGCAAGGCATTGCAACTATGTTTATATGATCTAAAATTTGATTGGAATTACGTCTATCACATTATCTTCATTAAAACTAAGAAATGATTAATCTGATAATGATGTAGACTCTCTCTCTGTGAACCTCTAAAGAGCACGGTTGTAAGAGTCGTACATAGTAAAACATGCCATTTAACACTATGTCCAGTATGTGGTGGTCATCCTTGACGACTCAGTGAGAAAACGTGGTGTGCAGAGCAATTCTCCATAAGCCGACAAGGTAACTCTGACAGGACATGTGAAGAGATAGTGGAAGGTTTTTCTTAATCCCTCCACTCTCTCTCTATCAACACCGTGATGCGTCAGGTTCCAAAAATACACGAGCTGTACTGTGCCAACCTCAGACATTGCCAACAATGAGCACATTGATTTAAAAAAAACTGTTAAATTTAACCCTCACAAACAGCCATATAATCGGTTTTACAGATATAAAATCTCATGAATATTTGTTGGTTTCGAAAGTCAACACATCTGCTTCAATGTGATGATAATATACAGGGTTCCAACTCCAAAATGATTTTTGTTTTCCAGATTTTAAGGAGAAAATGACAAATTTCAGAAGTCATTTTTAAAGTCTGATACTTTGATTAAAGATACAATGCTGTAGTTGAAGGCACGTGTTCAAAAACCTCTTAGTTACAAGACGCAACCATGGCTACTGATGTAATACGATGATCATTGCAAATCGTTCTCTGCCAAGTTGCAATGTATTTTCTGTAACAAAATTTTTAGTTCAGCATTTTAATATAAAATTCCAGGACATTTTATAACAAAAGGTAAGTTTCAAGCAGGTTCCAGGATATTTTCGTTCAAATTCCAGTTGGATTCCAGCACCTCCTAAAAAATTAGTAGGGTACAGGTACCCCGAAAGTACCTACAAAGAGGTAAATAATTTAATTATCCTTATTGCTGAAGAAATAATTTCTCACAAAAATAGTGTAATGCTATCTGACATTCTCAGATTAAAAAGAAAGGGAATGTAATTCGACTAAACATAAAGGAGTCCTTTGTTCACTGCTGTCAAATTTGATGTTAGAAAGATTCAAATGAATATTGCCAGTTATACATTTTACATCAGTGTGCAAAGGGACATACAATGGCAGTTACAGTCTGTACCCTGGCTTTACTGACCATGTGGTTTTCACACCGCAACACATTATTGATAATTATTTTAATTAACATTAAAGTTAACTATGCTCAGAGTATATGGGCAGCTGCTATTTTGCATTAAATGCCCCCTTAGTGTTAACATTTCCCCTTCCTCCACCTGCAGTTACTCCTGTCATTACCAAACCCTGCAACTACAAAGAGTAACACCACATACAAGTTCGATACTGCATGTAACACAGGCAGCACATTCTGTTTACTGCAAAATACAATACAATATTTCTCACCATCTGCCTGGGTGTGACATCACTATCACGAGCAGCCTGTTTTCTGAGGCTGCTGACCTGTCCAAGTCCAAAATGTCTGTTCGACACATGGGTGGTGTCTGGTAGATCAGGTGTTCGCTCAACTGCCTGTCTGGTTCTCAGTACTTTCTGGGTTTTATCAGTTACAGCTGCTGCAATAAAGCCCTCAATATAAGTCCTTGGAGTTCTGGAGTTTCTATGTGCCATGGTTTATTCTTCCTGCAAAATGTAAATTGACCTTTTAAATTATTTGCTTGAAATGTTATACTCTGCACAAAAAAGGATAACAATGTTAAATAGTCCTCCATGATTGAACTAGTAGGGCATGGTTGACTGGAGTTTACTGACCAACAGGTTTCAAGAACCTTTGACCCTGAACTAAACTCAATGTGTAGAAACCATTATTTTCTTTTTAGATTTAAATTGACTAATCCCTATTGATTTCTTTATTAATTTAAGTGCAAGCCATCCTCAAAGTTTGGTCAAGGAACTTCTAGAACAAAAGTTATTTTGTAAAACCCATTTTCTTTCAGCTACAATAACCTTGGTCTTTTCAATAGGATTCTTCCATGCTGTATCTATTAGCCACCCACAAACTCTGCTGGACGTATGTGGTCTGGAAGCTATCTAGAAAGCTTGGTATTGGAAGATTTTGGAAACTAAAGTTATTGAGTGGAAACCATTCTCTTCTTTCAGACCTTGACCTTCTGAACCTGAAAACAACAGGTTTCTTTCTAACCTCAAAGCACAAGCAATACAACTTTGGTGACAGCTGGTGGAGAACCCATCGTGTAGAAACAATATTTCTTCTTTCAGTCCCTGTGACTATGACCTCTGTCACAGAAATTGACCGGATTCGCTGATACACATCATTTATAGTTATGATAATACATACTGGCTTACAGATAACTTTTCAATGGCCTGTTCATTTGCTTTTCATCATTTATAAAATTGGTGAGCTCATTTTACAATATGTATAGAACAGTTTTCATCCAAGCTGTGCAGTGCAGTGCAAAATAGAGTGACTAGTATACTCTACAAAGTCTCAAGCTGAGAAATGTTGTGGAAAGTGACCTTGATTGTTAAACCAAGAAATCAATAGGCCTCTTCCTTACCCCAAGTGCAAGCCATTCAAAAAGTTTCTTAACTTTATATAGTGGAAAACGGAGTTCTTGCACAGATCACTTCTTTTCTTGTAGCACATGAAACTAAGGAAATAAATATTTCCCTGGTCTTGTGGCGAATAGGTGGCAACTATTTTCACCCTACTTCTGCTAATATGCAGTTTTTAAATTAAGAATGCTTGTACAAGACATTTGCCAACATTAGGAATGTATAAACAACTCCTTATGAATGTGTCTAATTTTAAGATACATTGGCATTAGGGATCCCCAATGGTAATAAAAAATCTTAGATGGTGATTCAATTCAATCAGTGCTCAAAGAAAACATTTGTGCATGCTCAGGTGGTAATTGTTTAATAATTTTGACATACAACTTTTCTCTTTTGATTTCTGACAATGCCTTTAAGTTGATATTCAGTTTGTATTTCATTACCAACTGTATTTTTTAACTGCTCAAGACGGGCGTGTGACACTCCTCCATCGAACAGGTGCTGCAGCTTGCAAGGCCAACTGGACAGAACAATGGAGGCAGGCCAGGAAAGCCCAAGCCAGTGACCCCACAATCTGCATTGCTGCCATCCCCTGTTCACACTGCCACAGAACATCCAGGGCACACATCAGCCTCTTCAACCACCTGCACACCCAAAGACCTATCAATCCCCCTCAAACACTGGATGACTAAAGTGGTCCTCATTGTCTCAACAAACATCATTACAATGTTCTGTATGTAGGGATAGGTATTTGTCGGCCCTGAAGTAATTATGTTTCTTGATCAAACTTGAAAATAAAAATGAAGGTGGAGATACACCGATCTTGTTTTACAATAACAATCAGTTAAAACAGTAGCTTTTACATCCATAATTAGCTTGTACGAGTACTATAGATATGCTACAATTACAGAAAACATTCACACCGGATCAGTAAAATCAGCGACTTCCAAATTTAATTTGATGATCTCAGTTCCTTTAGGGTGAAAATACAGTGTATAAGTTGCTAATCCCATCACTTAGCTCAAACAAAGACAAAAGTCATGCTCTATATATTCATTTAACAACACATTACCTTATCAACGTGAGCAACGTTAATCATGCTGTACAAGTGAGCACTAATTACAGCCAACCAATGAAATATGAAGAAGAGAAATAGCACTGTTCCCATTCATGGGTCATTTGCTTCATGTTGTATGAAGTTTATTGCTGTTGATATAATTAAGTGGACAATCTTCTTAATTTGGAGGGATTTACAGATTAGGCCAATCTGAGAAATGAATATTAATAATTTACAAGTATCTTTCAAGAACTTCAAAATAAAAATCCAGCATTTTGTCAGAGGGCTCAAGTTTTCTTGCAGGCAAATTAGATGATACTATTTTTGGACAGGTCAGGCCAAACAGGCAACTCACTTATAAGATGAAATGGGACCAATCAAGGTTTGGAGTTTTTGAGCTCTGTCAACTAACACAACAGATTTGTTGACTGAAAATTTAGAAACACATAGTATTGTCTGCATAGTCTCACACTGAAGTCACTGACATCTGCTAGTGTTATATATTTTCGAGGTTGTATAAATGAGGGACTGAGTTTGCAGAAATGCATTTTTCAGCCCAATGTCAATAATATCTGACAATATTCACAAAAGAGTATTCTGATTCAAATGTTCAGTTTCAGCTCTATTTGTAGTTAATATTTTTCCAAAAGAAATTTTGCCAATATGTTGTGCTCCGATTTAAAATTATTTCACTTATGGAGATTGACAATCATAATTCTGCTAATGCAACACTTTGGCAATAAAAAGTATTCCAATGCAAATCTTGGCCATTAACCATATACTGAAAGAGAAATTATTCCTGAATAATTATAAAAATGAATTTTTTGTATGCCAGTTATATTCAATTATGAGAAAATGATTACTTTAGGAACAATTATTGTAACCTCCACATTATGCATATCTAAAGAAATTAAGGATTTGAAGAGCTGAATATTGACCCCTGTCACAATGAATTTTTTCTTCAAAACAATAAAAATTCCCATTTTACCTATTTACTCTAAGGAATTCTGTTCATGATCAATCTAATTCTTCCCCAAAATGATAGGCCCGGGGCCAGTCACCATAAGAAATTCCTTTTATTGAGAAGCAATCTTTGGTTTGGAACCCAAATCTTACCCTATATTGCCAACATCTGTAGACTATGTTCAGCTTTTTGTATTATCCACAATGAGAATGTCCAAAAGAACCATCGTAAAGTTGTATCCCTTATCTGCATTATGAGGAAAATAGGGTATTGTTTGTGCACTCTGTATATGAGATGTATTATGTATGTGCATGCAATTGGCTATCAACTTTGGTTCTCAGTTTTCATAAACAATACATAATGTTTTTCAAGTCACAAATGCCAACTTGTGCATGATTTAAGTTTGATTTAACATCATAAGACAGTAATCTTGGTACACATTTACACAGGAACACAAGCACTATTTTAACTTCAAAGCTGTTGCTCGAAATACCAAAATATGCTCAAGATCCGAAATATACAAGTATTTACTAATTTTCAGTGGATGTTTATATATATATATATATATATATATATATATATATATATATATATGTATATGTATATATACACACACACACATGTGTGTGTGTGTGTTTAAACACCAAAATTATGATCTGCAATTGTTTAAAAACAAGAAACAGATATAAATAACTATGATTTGTGAGTCCAAATGGTTAAACAATCAGCTACCTTAATCCCTGACTGGTCTATACTTTTACATTTAAGTCCATGCTGATTTAAACTGTGATGATGAATATAATTCTGCAATGTATCACTCAAAATACCTATATGGTAGCTTCCTATGATATCTCGAAGACTCAGTTCAATGGTATCACGGTATTCAAAGTTTTTTTTTCTTCTGCATATCAC
>JAECUM010020437.1:0-20029 GCA_016617855.1 Megalonaias nervosa | reverse complement strand
GTCCGTTATTTACACGTTTTCGCTATATGGAGGCACCCGCTACTACAGGTTGTAATATATGCCAGTAGGTTTTGCTAAAATGTCCCGTTTTATTTCCACATTTTCACCAGTGACTGGTCAAGATGAGTTCAACAGTCATACTGATTTAATTTATATTTATTTTGGGACATGTCACTTACGGGAAAATTTTTAGTCATTTCATTAAAATTTAACTGTTTCATGAAAATTTAGTGCGTAACATAAGTAATATAGCCCTGGCGTACATGACCTTAAAGATAATTTAATTGATTCTATCCAGAACGTATGCATGTGGAGGAAATATATAAATAACTTAGTTTGTATGCTGATACCATGAGCAGAAATTACGCTTTCTCGAATAACCATACTCATGAGTAAGTTATTAAGTAGTTTAATAGCTTGTGATAATATAGCTATACAATAATTTAGTCCCAAACTGCTCTATTACTTATATTTAGAATCCATGAAAGAATAAGTCATGTTGAAGTAGTAATTTATTACGATTTAAACTCTGATTGTATTAGAAGCAAGATTATTATCATTATTGTTAATTATTATTATTATTACGGAAAATATGTATGATCTCAATTGTTTATACATTTTAGAAATTTGATTAATACCTGTGTCATTGCTGTAATTTCAGTGTGTCTAATTTTCATTCTGTGAATGCGAGGGTAAAAAGGATATACACTTAAAGCCAGATGAAACACTAAACATACTAGTCAGGAGCAAAAGTATGGACAATTATAATACGAAATTAGATATAATCTAGTAGAAATTAAAATATATAAAAATAGAAATGTTGTAAATTACGGTAAAAAGAAGTCAGTCATAATTTAATTTATTGTTACAAGGGTAAAAAGAAACGTATACCAAAGCAAAAAGCAACAACAACAACACAAAAAATCAATCGAACAAACAAAAAAAAAACAACAAAAAACAAACCAATTCGGGACTGTACCAAATCATTGCAAAAGGGAATGTATGCGATTTGGTTCTGTAAAGCTATTTTCAATGACCCATGCCAGTGTCTTAAAATACAAATGAAAACATACAAATTAAAATTGAACGCTCCGGTGGCCCAGTGGTTAGAGCGTCCGCCTCGGATGCGGGAGATCGCTGGTTCGAACCCCAGCCGAGTCATACGAAAGACTTATAAATATGGTGCTAGCAGGTGCCCCGCTTGGCGCTCAGCATTAAGAAGTTAGTGTTAGGACTGGTCAGCCTGGTAAATGTACACTTGTCTTACTTTTGTATGGTGTATCGCTATTATGTAATCTCATGTACATCCACAAATTAGAGATCTAACACATTCTTACTTATTTCTCAATTGATGGATGTATCACTAGTATTCAGAAAAAGTAATATTTCCGGCTAAACGCCTATCCCGCATGTCACTTTTAAAGGATATGTCACCGGTACGTATACCTATTTCTTTTTCTAGCTTCAACCACCTGAAAAACGACGAGACGTGAAAACATCTCTTACCAGTCTGGAAACAACGTGACAGTAAAACGTGCTAACCAAACTGTTAAATTTCTGATAAGCTGTAATCGTCATTATTTTCGTCCATTTGCAGATTTCCGTGATATAAACTGCAGCTTGGATGACTTTCTCGATATTCGTTATGGTAGCTCACTCATTAATGAGTTTATAACGGAAGTTCAAGATCCGTTTCAAGACAAAGCATTCAAGAAGACGCTGATGAATTCGCAATACAATGGGTGAGACATGATAGACTGTTCATCGTCAATAAAAAGCGTCATAACGGCCTAGAAATTTACTTTTAAGGAAACTGTATAGCACCATACTTAAATACATTTGTATGGCGTTATTGGCGTTAAATGCTACATCAGGCTGTACCTGTTGTATCCAGGATGGGCAAGCGTGTTTCACAACATTTTTTTGAAACGTGTATTCAGTTTTGTTCTCTCAGTAATTTACTACTTCTCATGGCAAATAAAAAGGCGGTGTTAGATCAACTGTGTAAAACCAGTATAGTGTATTACACGGATTTTAGGATTTAAATGTATTCCATTGAAAGTCGTTGGAGACAGTTTAATCAGACAACTGATCAAAGAGAAACCCCAGAACGAAAAACAAACTCGTTTGCAGCATATCACATCTATAGTTACAATGGCGGTGTAACACCCGTCTCGACAAATCGTCCGATCACAACCGATTTCTCAGCCTATTTTATATTTGTGTTGTCAGTTCTTTCCGCGTTTGTAAATGTTTAGTAGTTCGGCCTAAAGGGTGAAATTCCTCTTGAAGTGATGGTACATTTTGACATGCAGACTGCTTGTAGACTTTTCTTTTTCTATTTGAGACCAGTCCTTTGATACTCTTCAAACTAGGCCAAACACCAAGTCTAGCTTCGTCAGTCTTAGAAAATGGCCACAATTCTTGCATTTAAAAATGAAAAACAGAATTTATTTTTATGAGATCATTAAAAGGCGAAAATCAAACCAAACGGTATAATTTTCTGAAATTGGAATTGAAATGGTTAATTTTGTAACAATTCAAGGGGTTCACATGACCGAGCGATGTTAAACCCTGGCGCGATTCCGCTAGAAGTCATTAGTTTCCCCTAAATCCATAGACCTCTATACAATTCCTTTTGTATACTGGAAAGTCCAACGTGTCCATTATATAATATTTTTACTCTAATGAATACAAGACCACAGATCTCACAACTTCCCAATTGCCTATCAACCGCACATCTGCATGGTTTCTCTTCATTAACTTTCCGTAAAGTGCCGTCAGCATTTCACACCGTAAAATTATACTTATCAACCATCTAATAAAGGGAATCAACATTACTACGCCACCATAGGCCAGTCAAATCATGGTTTTGAGCCACATTTCGCCTGTAACTTTGCATCACATTTACCACCATGGCAAAATAAACGGCGCCTGCCGACGATGGAACCGTCCACTTCATTATGTGATATACCAGTCTCCAATCATAAATACGGCACCTGGGGTCACACAATCAATGTACACAACTAGATTTTAATAGGGACTATTGAACTCCAGGGACACTCATGCGGCTCTGACCTGAATTCGCCAAAAGTAAACCATGGCAACATGGAAATTCGCTAACACTTTACTCTGTGACGTTTGCTCTTAGTAAATGGCTAATTATTTCGGTCTGAGGAATATTTCCTCAGGACGACTGCCCATAATCAAACAAGTAATCACAAACATCTAAGAAATCCTTAAAACGGAGCGCTATAAACAAATGCGCATACTCCAGATTTATTACATATGATAGACGTATGATGCATGCGTGTAATATAGGAATATAACTATAATCTTCTGGTTCAGAAATATAAGTGATATTAAACTTGCATTATCTTATATCAGTTTTATATTATTGGAATATAGATTTCTGTCTGGCACAGGCATGATAAATCACAAACTTAAAACACAAAGTCTAAGACACTTTAATCGGTAGATGATTTTAAGACACATAATTTTACCCACTAAAGTGATAAGTACTCACCAAGCGATAAGCACTCATATCGTAATACAAATGTATCTACAATTTGTCACAAGGTCACACACACACACACACACACACACACACACACACACACACACGTAGTCATTTATAACAACTTCAACTGCTTTGTATTGCATATTGTTTAACAATTATTATAGGCAAACAGTACCTACATGAACATATCAGGTAATTTACGATTTAGCAGCGAAGTAATATTCCCCAGGTAAGTCGTCAAAGACCTGGCGGGAAGTTGATCTCTTGAGTCATATAAAACAGGTATCGCAAAAGTCTAAAAAGTTAAAACAAAAGTATTCAGTCTTCTTCATTTCCTAAATCAAGGGCCTTCTTAAATATTGGATGGATGTTGTTAACAAAATAAAATTGGACTCACAGGTAAATTTATTTTCATATTTTTGAATGACATTTTCTCTTCAAAACACAGATTTAGATAGAGTGCATTCTAGTCCATCATGCATCGTCCCATTAAGAGCTGTTGCTGTTGAGTTCATGGGGGGGGGGGGGGGGGGGAAGGGCATACCTATGAGCTGGGCATATAATGTATTGACAATTGGAAACTCGGTCCTTACTGTCAAATGTCTCTTTTAGGAAACTCGGTCCTTACTGTCAAATGTCTCTTTTAATTAGCATAAGGGATCTATTACTGACTTGTGTTTACAGACATTGTGTCCTTATCTTATCAAATACGAGACTAAATTAAACGTTGTTAATCTCTGAGTGGAGAGTTACATGCAAAAAGGCACAAGGGACAAAATTTTGCTCTTATCGTATTTTATGCGTTTAGAAATTTAACATAGAAAGTAAATATTTGTATGGTGATCCAGTATATTCAAAATTTTCTCTCTCTCTCTCTCTGTCTGTCTCTCTGTCTGTCTGTCTGTCTCTCTGTCTGTCTCTCTCTGTCTGTCTGTCTGTCTGTCTGTCTCTCTTTTCATGACTAAGTTTTTTTTTAGAGTTTAGATCTACATTTATGGATATCACCATACTAATGTTGTATCATTACAAAAGTTGGGTCAGATTCTTGGAGAGTTCCTGTAGAAATACAGTTGCTTAAACTGTAAAACAGTTCTTTAATAAAAATTAAACTGTAAAACACAGTTCTGTAATAAAAAGTAAACTGTAAAACACAGTTCTTCAATAAAAATTAAACTGTAAAACACAGTTCTGTAATAAAAATTAAACAGTATACTACGGTTCTTTAATAAAAATTAAACTGTAAAACACATTTCTTTAATAAAAGTTAAACAGTAAAACACAGTTCTTTAATATAAATAAGCTCATTGTTTGCTGTAGTTTTGGCGCATATCTATCGCTATATGTCTGTCAGGGGTGAGTAACAAAATAATAGTAATGAATGAAACATACAGTGATATCAATTTGTAATAAAACAGACCCTGCTAATGCGCTCATACATAAGTGATATCAGTTTGTAATAAAACAGACCCTGCTAATGCGCTCATACATAAGTGATACCAGTTTGTAATAAAACAGACCCTGCTAATGCGTTCATACATAAGTGATACCAGTTTGTAATAAAACAGATCCTGCTAATGCGCTCATACATAGGTGATATCAATTTGTAATAAAACAGACCCTGCTAATGCGTTCATACATAAGTGATACCAGTTTGTAATAAAACAGACCCTGCTAATGCGCTCATACATAAGTGATATCAATTTGTAATAAAACAGACCCCGCTAATGCGTTCATACATAAGTGATATCAATTTGTAACAAAACAGACCCTGCTAATGCGCTCATACATAAGTGATACCAGTTTGTAATAAAACAGACCCTGCTAATGCGCTCACACATAAGTGATATCAATTTGTAATAAAACAGACCCTGCTAATGCGCTCATACATAAGTGATATCAGTTTGTAATAAAACAGACCCTGCTAATGCGCTCATACATAAGCAACAAAAAAGCTGTTATAAAATACCGGTAAATATAATGGAGACTCCTTGAAAATACCAACATAATCTTTGACGTCATGATCTTGAGCTTCTTATGTTTCACAGACATACACACACCAAAAGTGAAATTTATATATTTTCCCAATTTTATAAGATTTTATTTCTTACTAAATTTTTGTAGAAGAAAAACTTGTTTTGAAGAAATCAGATTCATGGAGTTGAATAAATAAGATAATGACGTTGTATTATATCCGTTAAAAGACGAAATAATGTAGTTAATGTCACGTGGGTGATGGCATGTTGCTATGATTATGGTCACTGTATCAAGAAATATCGTTTAATATGTACAGTGATACATACGCAATAAGCTATCCCATACAAGGTCAAGATCAGATTATCAACTTTGTCATTATTATTACTAATATCCTGTGTTCAACAGACCAGGGTGAAGAAGAGCAAATGACGACTCCAAAATTGTGTTTAATCTTGGGGAAATGTTCCAAATCGGCCCATTCTTCTGTAGGAAATTAATGTCCTTATGGGGTCTGAGACCCATTCTTCTGTGGGAAACCGTTGGCTAATGGCCTTTTGAATTTGTCACACAGCAGGTTAGTTTCCTTATGGGGTTTTACAATTATAAATCTTGTATAGGCGGAAATTATGAAAATTGAAAGTACTTAATCCAAATTAAGTTCGGTTCATCGAGTCCTTAAAATATAGCACTAGAACTAATACAACCGTGATGCCCGGTATTAAATTAGGTTGGGACATTTTTCACAAGTTCGTCATGTCATTATATTCTTGGATCCCGGGTTTATAAGAAATGTTGCTTTTCTGTGCATGTTGCATTCACGTAGTTTTCTGCCAGTATTAATTAAAACTTAAATTTGTAGAAGTGCTTTGATTTCGCAATTATTATAAAATTGTATGTGTGTGTGTGTATGTATGTATGTATGTATGTATGTGTGTGTGTGTGTGTGTGTGTATGCATGTATGTATGTATGTATGTATGTATGTATGTATGTATGCATGCATGTATGTGTGTATCCATGCATGCCTTCCTTCCTTCCTTCCTGCCTGTCTGCCTGTCTATGTGTCTGTCTGTATGAATCTATGTATGTCTGTGGGGTTCAACGCCATTTTCCGGCACATGATTTATGACGATTTTCATGTGTGTGGGAAGGAAACAGGCAAGTAGTGAATGGGGACGATCTGGGGACAATGGGACCTTAATGTTAAAATATTGAGTTTACGCTCTGGGGGACAATGGGAATTTAGTTTACGCTCTGGGGGACAATGGGAATTTAATATGGGAAAATTTAACATGGGTGGGACTATAGCCGGACAAGAAAAGTTTAACATACGTTGGGACTGTCTAGGGACAAGGGAATCGACGTCACGGTACTGGACACTAGCAACAATGTTGCAAGTGGCTGACCTCAATCGGGCGGAACAGTGTGGCAAGGGGCTGACCTGAGTACGCGTTACTCTAGGGACAACTAGAGACATAGACATAGAGACGTAGTTAGAGATAAAGTTAGAGACGGTTAGAGATATAGATAGAGACATAGGCATATCATACAAACATAGATTTATGAACATAAATCTATCACACAAAAAAACACATAGATTATGAACATAAATCTATCACAGTAAAAACACAAACATTAATATATGAACATAAATCTACCACACAAAAATCGACTAAACATTTTTAGGCAAGAGAGTAAATCTTTTCGAGGCAATGGAGTGGCCCTGAAAAGGGTTTCTTCTTCTTCTTTGTCTTCTAATTTCTGGCTTCTCATGTCCTTCACCAACATCTTATTTTCTGGACAACATTCTTCTTTCTCTTCTCCTCTTTTTTCTAATCTTCTTCTTTCTTTACCTCTATCTCCTCTTTTTTTTCCACTTTTCGTTTTCCTCTTCTTTCATTATTTTTTCATTCCATCTTCTCATTCTCTCTTTCTCCTCTATGTCATACTTTTCTTCTTTTTCTTGTTTAATTAGTTCTCTTAGCCTTTCCTTGGCCTTCAGTAAATTATTTATCACCATTTTGAGACGGTGGGGACTATAACAACCATCCTCCAATCTTAACAACATTTCCTCCACCATCCCAATATCATCAACCACTTCCTGCAGCTTGTTCATTTTATCCAAATGGTTGCTTGCCATCTTCTTTGATTATTCAATGTTAAATAGTGCGAATGATGAACGCTATACTTTATAGACATGAAACACGGATGTAAAGGAAAACATCCCCTCTCACCAACTATCCATATCACCTACCAAACAATTCACAGTGATATGAAATTTTTATACAAAACAACATACTAATACCAAACCTTTTGTGTTTAGAGATAACTATTTTTGTTAAGGGGAAAAACAAATACACACACATATACAAACGTACGCGAACGCACAAACACAAATACACATACATGCAAACGTACGCGCACGCAAACACAAATACACACACATACAAACGTACGCGCACGCACACAAACATAAACAGAGACAAAAATACACACACACATACAAACCAACGCCCACGCACACAAACATACACACACAAACAAAAATACACACAAATACAAACGTACGCTCACGCACAAAAACACGCAAACACATACACAAACACACACACACAAACAATTATATTTTTTTTGGCAATTTGATCAATCTCTTTTCTAGAGATCTGGTTAGCCCTGTTTAATAGTGACACCTCCCAGGCCGAGAACCACAAACACATCTCCTACTCCATTGTTCCAACTGACATTTGTTCTTGGGAGTGCAGATGGGGCGCGATTTGCTTCAGAACCCCAATCTTCAGTTTGTGGGATTCTGAAATCTCTCTTCCTTACGATCCTTCGTCCTGCCTGTGGATGATTCTTTTGCCTCCTTACTTGTGGGAGACGCTGCGGCTCCTACTCTTCCTCACAGTTTTTTTTTTCTGGGGGACAGCGGCTCTTGGTGGTGGTTGTGGTTGTGGCTGTGGCTGTGGTACTTGGCGCTGTGGAGGTGTCCTCACCATTGGCTAGACTTCACAGCTCTGTTTTAGCATTAGGTGAGGCAGGATCATTTCTTTCTTCTCCTCTTCTTTTTTCTTTTTTCCTCCTCCTCTTCTACCCTGGCTTCTTCCTGGATCGCCTCCATGGCCAGCACATCTATAATTCGCCTGATATACTCCGGGTGCATCTGGAGCTCAATTAATTTGGCTATTCTGCTTATTTTCTTTGAAGTTAATCAGTGAACGATGGGTAGCCAGACTGACGAACGCGACGCATTGTATGTCTGAAGCACAGATGTGAAGGAAAACATCCCTTTACACAAAAACTAACAGTGAATGAATGAATGAATAAAGGTTTTATGTCTCATATGCTATCTAAGAGCTTTCGCGACTGGTTAATTCTCGAGAGTCGAGATTTTTAATTGGTCGGGATTGTAGGAATGGTGCTATTACAATCCCGCGTTTATGTGCGATGGTCGCACTTCTTATGTATATATCTGGCCGAGGAAAAGGAGGAGAGGGACCCAGTAGGGCGCCACGAAACAACACACAGGGCACCACCACACACCCACAACCAGCCGCCCCGCACACGGAGGAGGGGCAAAGCGCACCCCGGGACCGTCCAATTAATTTACGCATTGAAACACCAAGCCGCACCTGATTGGTCAAATTTAGTCCAGTTGTACTAGTGGAAAACCCTATCGCCAATAGTGTGCAAGTCACCTGTGCAATTGTCCTAATGTATGAGTTTTAGAATTTCATTACTCTTAACTATAGTAGTTGGGATTTTGGGTACAGAGTGTACATTTTCGTTCCAAATAGGACCAATCAGCTGGGTGTAAGCCTTCCCATGTTTGTTAGTGTCACGCCTCGCTAAGGATAGGTGTTAATTTTGATGGTGGATATAAAGGATCTTGTTTGATTTTGTGTGGATAGAGCTTTTATCGAAAGAGGTCTTCAATATCCAAAGGAAGTACCTCATGGAATAGAGAAAAAAAAAAAAAGGCGTTCGCTCGTCCGGAAAAAGGAAGAGGACTTTGTAGTGGAAAATCTTTTGACAACACAGGCTTGTTGTTTGAAGGATTCCACTCAGGTGTTTGCTAGTTTGTTTTCCCTAGCACCTGTTTTGGGTCCGTAAGATAAAAATTTTAAAAAAAATTATTTGGCCTTCGCTTGTCCGTAAAAAGGAAGAGGACTTTGTAGTGGAAAATCTTTTGACAATACAGGCTTGATGCTTGAAGGATTCCACCCAGGTGTTTGCTAGTATATTTTTCATAGCACCTGTTTTGGGTCCCAGAAATCGCCAGTAGTTGATCGAGTTTGGCAGACAATAATGCCTTCTTACGAGGTGGAATTGTCTCTCGAGTCAGCTACCTTTCGCTTGTCCGGAAAAAAAGGGAGGGGAAAGGGTTCTATTTTTATTTGAAAGTCCGTGCTTTGGTTTTCTGTTGGCTAGTTGGTTGGTGTTGGTTCGACTTTCGTTGGTTGCAGTAGTACCCTTCCTCTCCTCTATGTTCTCCTTTTCACTCCTCTTGCTTTCTCCCTCCTCCATCGTCTATCCCCTTACTTATTTCTTTCTCGTAATTTTGAAGAAAAAATATTGTGTTTCTTTGATGGTGTGTTAAAACAGTGAAGGCTCATGCAAGACGGGGTTGAGGAGTAGAGAGAAAAAAAAATAGAGTAATATTTTTTTTTTCTTTCTTTTTTTTTGGGAAAGGATATATATATATATATATATATATATATATATATATATATATATATATATATATATATATATATATATATATATATATATTCAGGGTAGAGGCACATGCGTGGGTAGTAGGATAAGTACATAGTTCTATACATAAGAAGGAAGTGTGTGTGCGTTTTGTTGTGTGTGTTGAGACAGACGCCCCTGCAGAGCAATCAGGCCCCTTTAAGGCATATCAAGGACATCTATCCTGTGGTTAGGATTTATATTGTATGTAGGTGGATTTTTACTTCCGATTGTACTATGAGATTTGAGATGAGGCAAGGGCTCCAGCCCGCACATAGCTAGGCTGGTACATACCCCTAGGTGGGTTGTAAACCGAAGCCCCTACTCCATCTCACATCCACTAGTTTGTTTATATTTATTTCTCTTTAGTGTTAGTTAGTTTCTAGTTAGCTTCAGGCAGGTGGGTTAAAGGTAGGTAGGATTTATAGGGGGTTAGGTGGTGAAGGAATTGTTAAGGTTTGCTCTTTGTTTAGTAGTCCTCCCTTGTGTTTATATGTTGCTGTATTTATTGACTTGCTTTAAATATCGTATTATGTTTCTGTATGTGGCATCGATGTTTGTGTTCCTTTTCGTGTCAAGTAGTTCGGGGTATGTTGCTAGAGATCCGATCCTCTTTTGATATTCCCTGAAATCATTTCTTTGATTGGGGTATCTGGGGCAGGTGTTGAAGACATGGTCGAGTGTTAAGGGTTCAGGGCAATGGGGGCAAAACGCGCGGACCTAAAAGAAACACTCACGTTCACTTTTTTCCTACAAACACACTTTATCATCACTCCTACATATAAAAAACTCACGCTATGTTACAAGTCAGGGAAACGAAGTGTTACAGGCACACGTCTATTTTTTAATCTAGCAATACACAAAGACAGACAAATTTTGGCAATTTGACTACTGTCTCATTTCTAGATTGTTGGGGGTAGCCCTGAAAAGGGCTGTTTTGTTGGGGGTTATGGCAATCTCTTATCGTCTAAGACTGCGTCCCCGTCTGGCTGCAGGCTTTCCCACTGGATAGGGTCTGCTTCTTCGGAAGGAGGAGAACTCTTTCGTGTACACACGACAGTCCACAAAACCTCTGTCTGGCTCCAGCTGATGTTGCTGCTCTCTCAGCTTCTGAAGTCTGTACATCTCGGTCCATTCTTCTTGATTTCGTCTTTAAACACCTCATCTATAAGGTCTTGGGTCACTTTTAACAGCCTGACATTTTCAATCTCATTAGGTTTGTGGGTAGCCCTGAAAAGGGCTGTTTTTGTTGATGGGGAGTGGTGGCAATCTTTTTACTGTCTAAGATTGCGTCCCCGTCTGGCGGCAGGCTTTCTTACACGATACAGTCTGCTTCTGCGGAAAGAGAAGGAGAACTCTTAGGTGTCCACACGGCAGTCAACAAAACCTCTGTCTGATTCCTGCTGCTGTTGTTCTCTCTGCTTCTGAAGTCTGTACTTCTCTGTCCATTCTTCTTGTTCTTTCTTGATTTCCTCTCTGAAGACCTCTTCTATCAGGTATGGGGCTATTGGCAACATCCTGACATTCTCTATTTCTTCAGGCTTTGGTATCAGGTTTTGCCTGACACGATGTAAATTTACATGGACTTCGTTCGGCTTTGCTAGTCTCGAAGTCATCTTCAAAGGTTGAAGAGTCAACAATGGATGGTCAGACTGGAGACCGACGCGCTTTATATGGTTCAAGCGCGAACGCGATAGAAAACATCCCTGCCGGTTTTAGGGGCTGATCCCTATGGCTCATCTTATGGAATGGGATAGAGAGAAGTCAAAGAGCATAGATAGCGATAAAAAGATTTGAAAACAAACCAAAAACACTTTTTAATAACATTTTTATTCAATTAACAATTAACCATCACATAATATAACAATTCATATAATATCAAATAACACATTTTTGACAAGCTTGACAATGTTGTGAAGTCAAGTAAAACTTCCACTGATGGAAGTCAGTTGGCCATTGATGTACACTACGTTTCCTAGCTAAAGACAAAATATATCAATAATGGTCACAAAACCATCTATCCACTTTTTCATCGTTTCTAGAAGAGTCACGATCAAAATAAGTCACTAAATGTTTTAAGGGATATCCAAGACTGCGTTGATGAAGAAAATACATACAATATTGTCCACACACCATGGAATCTGTGCCTTGTAATTTCACATTATTGAATCGTGTTGTCTGGGTATTTCTTCTCATAAAGTCGATGATGTCGTCTTCCAAAGGAGGTAATCCATACGAATCATGATACTCCATACAGGCATCGTGGGGAAAGTAGACGGCTACCCAGTGGGTTCCTGGGAGATGACTTTCGTCCGTGTTGATGACATAAGCTGATGGTCTTTAGGTTTGCGATGAGGAAGTTCATCTTTAGCACACACGACAGGATTCCAAGAAGCGGTGCACGAATTGTTCTTTAAAAGGCAATAAAGTTCCCAGGTATCAAATTTGTTTTAGTTTTTTCTTGCTTCACAGGTAATGATAAGTCATCAATTCAATCCTGACCTTATGCTTGAAAATTGTCAAGTAATCGTCTCTTCGCTTCGTCTCCGTACCCTGGGCCAAGAGAGATTCGATGCGATGGATCTCTAAAGCAGTCAGTGGAGGGGAGGAATGATCAAGCAAGTCTTTATACCACTGATGCAACACTGTTTCTTCCGAGATGAGACAACAAGCGTCATCCAGATACTCGTCCAATCTTTCTTTCTTGACCCATCATCAGACATTTATCGTGTTGATTTTGACTGGGATGATCGTTTTGACATCCATAGCAATCTTTCTTGGTCAACCCTGTAATTCTTTCCGCCAGGTCTTTGGCAAAACAGGAGGCTAAATGTTGTTCGTGTTCTGGCCATCTGGACATCAGCATCCCCTCTTCGTCTTTGTCTTTGGGTTCTGCTTCCACGATATCCTCCCATTCCATTTCCAAAGATTCCCCACCATTCAAAGAGGGATAAGAGCCTTCCATAGTTTCTAATAGTCTAGAATGACTTCTCTCAAACTGTTGATTTCTAGAGTGTTGTCGAATTCGACATACAAGATGACGTTGACCGTCTCGGTGAGAGCTTCTGCAAACTGAAGTTCCACACGTAGTTGACCGAATTTTATAGGGTGGAAATGCCCCTTGTAACTGCCTTGGTCCTCACTGAAATCAAAGGCCTACAAAAGCGTACCCTCCTGCATAATCGTCGTACGAAATGCCGTGGCTGTTGCTATTCCTTAACTGTCCCGTGGCTTTGTACAGAGACAAGTACGATCTCAAGTAATTCTTTTGGGGTAAGTTAGGTAAGAAGGGTCTGGTATACAAGGACTTGTCATAGCAACTGACTTAGATCTTGGACACTCTGTAGTGCAAAAGCTCGAAAGGATTGGCAGTGACGGCTTCGTTGAGTGCTTCGTTGCTGACGATACCAACGATCAAACGTTTGGGTAACTGTCCTTGGAACAGATGATCTTAGATCTTGGATCCGAGTCCAGGGATAATGGTGAAAGTTTTCACCTCCACGCGCCATATCGGGTACTTGGCGGTCGTTCTGCTCAAAGTGTGGCTGATGTCGTTTCTCACTTTAGGTAACACTTCCACGCGTCGCACGTAGAGTCTGGCTTCTTGGATGATGGTTTTGTACACGTTGGCATTGGTCATCATATGGAATACGGCACTGCTACGATTCAGTCTCAAACGGATATCATCTGCGTTCAGCAAATACTTTTCTTGAAATCACTTGTCCAAATGCGAACGATCCATCAGTTCTAAACTACACCCTTGCAGGATTTTCTTTCGGCGGTCGTTAAAGACTACATTGTGAGGATCGTCAGCTGCTGTTAGGACTGTGTTGTTAAACCTGTCCTCGTCTGCTGCGTCAGGTTTCCATACCACGCAAGCATCCAGATGAGTGTTCTTGGCATCTTTTCCGTACGTCAAGAGATTGTCCAGGTATGCTCGGTAAGGGTAAGTATCCATGCTGCTGCTAACTAGTTTGTTATTCAAGTACAAATCCACTTCGCTGAACAAGGACTGCATAAAAATATTTGACGGCAGCTACTCTAGCATCGGGTCTCGGAGCGGTGTCGTCCGTTTTCATCGCTTCGACTTTCAGGTACAAGTAACTGCTTTTCTGATCGATGTAATCTTCGGGCTTTTCTTTGATTTCAAATTCGATGGGGGCTGAGGCTGTCAAAGAGAAGACAGGATGAAATTCTACCCAGTGGGATTCTTGCATCGTCATCATAGTGGGTGGCATGGCAAACATACCCAGTTTCGACTTGGAACATTCGCAAGACTCTCGGTGCATCATTTTTTCTCTCTGTGATTTCACAATAAAAAAACGTCTAATTCTCGGACGGTTCTTCTTTTCTTGGTCTCTCTAGCTCTGGGTGTGTGAAGGCCTATTGAGGGGTGTCTTCGTCGTCTCTTTCTGCTTTGTCCTTGCTGTGGCGTCAGGGAAACAGAAATGTCTGACTGGGCAGCGTCCAGGACATTTATAGGAGTTTCTCGTCGACCCAAAATTTCTTTACCAGTTTTAAGCAAGATATTTTTGCCTGCTCTCAAGAAGGCTTCTTTAGGATTTTGTTTGTCGATGATGACATTTTTGAGAAATTCTTTGCCGTGCGTCAAAGCGGCATCTTTCAAGGCGTGCAATCCTCGTGTTACCATCGGTTTCAAAACGGTGGCCACCGAACAAAACGCCGATTTCAGCATATCTCCTAACCCATCTCTCGCTGTCGAGCGACTCCTCGGTACACAGGATACATGGCTTACAAGTCGTTAGAGAATTGTTTTCGAAAATGGAGTTTCACCTTAACTTTCCCTTTGGAGAATGGAATATTTTGTCCCAGATCTCCTTTTATAGCAATGTTGACAGTGTCGAAATACGACTTACTGACGGGTAAATAATGGGGATATACAAATTCGCGGCGAACGTGATAGGTGTTTCCACCTTCCTCGTCATTGGTCGTGGCAGAATCCACTTTGAATGGAATGACACGCAGTAACGGTACGGATGTGTGTCCCACCACGTTGTACTCCACCACATCAGAGCACACAAAGATCAAATTTAATCCTTGGTTCAGTTCTACGGGGAAATGAAAAAAAACTTCGCAAAAGTAAAGTTGTTGGCAAAAGGTAGCATGTTGTTACCCTTGATCATCTTGAGGTCTCCACCCAAAATGTCAAACAATTCAGGACAACATGTAATGGCCAACGTTTTGGTGTCGTAAAATTTCATCAGCAGGCGACGAGCCACTTTAGGGTACTCGAGGGTGACACTTCGTTTAGTTTTGTCCAAGGCTTTTCCAAACAGCAGTCGTGTCCACCAAATGTTCACCGCTAAAATAATAGCGTGCAGGAATTTTCAACAGATTGATGTACCATGGAGTATCGGGGGACACTGACCGTTTCATAGAGGCATCTACAGTTTCGTTTTCATTCAAGCATTGTTGCACTTGGTCGTTCAGAACTTCGACCTAAAAAGTGCTTTGATTTTCAGTGATGCTTTTGATTTATGTAGGGTGAATCATTTCGACCAAAGCCACTTCCCAATGGGCTTCGTGATCGAATTAGATGGCCTGAGGTAATTTGGCCGTGAAACAGCACAAAGTATTGTGAGTAAACACATCTACAGAACTGCCACTGGGTAACGTTAAGTAAAATTGGTCTTAATTCCAGGGTTCTGCTGTCCGAGGGGTCACTGGAGGTCAGAGGAGTGTCTAAAAGAAGATTGTTGTTTTTTTGGTGGTGACTGTTGTGACGGTGACTGACGTTGGGCGCAAGACTCCTGTTGTTACCGTTAAAGTATTTCAGGGAGGGATTGGGGACAAGGTAACCGATGCCACTGCTCAGTAAAATGGTCCACAATTGTTTATCTCCTTCTTGCAAACTCAAATTGGCAATGGCAGCACCGATCACACAATACACCACAAAGATTTGGCAGAAAAAGACGAATTGCGTTTTAGGCACACGTTCACCACACCACACCCACAAGGGTTGCTTTTGTAGATCTTACACAGATGAACTCGGTAAAGGAGTGGTCACTGTGGTGGTTGAGGCTGTGTTCAAGGGCATGATGGCCACTTCTTTTTATAGTCGATGACTTGCGAAGCGTCGATCTAAGAGTCAAAATTCGGCGGATATCCTTTCCAATGTACTCAGACTACTTTGACACGACGTTTTCCCACTTTACGAGTTCTTCGATCGAGAATGCTTTCGATATCGTACACTTCGTCCTCTTTTTTGGTGAAACATTGGAACTCGGGCAAGTAAAACGTTCCTTTTAACACTTCCCCGTTCATGTCTTCCAATTTATAGACAGCAGCATGACGACCACGCAATCGTCCAGTGACACGAAACAATTCTGTGGTCCAGTTGGGTAAGTAACCTTTGTCGAAAGTGCGTTTGCTTTTGCCATTGCGCACCCAATCTCCCGTCGTCAACACTCCACCTTTCTTGGGGATAGTCGCTGTCGAGTAAAATACCAAACAGGCACTCAAAAACGGTCACTTCGTTGTCGTGAGTCACTTCTTGGGGGGTGGGGTGCACATCCGATGCTCCGATGGTAAGATTGGTTGTAGGTTTTGACCAGGTGCGGTAAGACGTCAGTGTACTTGAGAGTGTGTTAGTGCGTAAAATATTTCCACATGCGTTCTTTCAAGGTACATTGAAAACGTTCCACGAGGCTAGCTTTAGTCTCTGGATTCTCAGTAGTGGAAGAAATGAATGTCTCGTTTCTTTAATTCTTTTTGGAAAGCTTGGTTCAGAAATTCGGTGCCTTTGTCGGTTTGCCATTGATGAGGTGACGACCACTTTGTTTCAACACCAGTTGGATGGCTCGCACTAACTCAGTGCTCGATTTGGAAGTCAATGATGCGACCAGGCAAACTTGGAAAAGACGTCGATGACACAAAACAAATATTTGTAGCCACGATTGTAGGTGGCAAAATGAGAGACATCGGCTAAATTGCCTTGCCATTGATTATTGATGCCCTTCACTTGGGTACGATTTTTGGAAAAGTTTCGTCGAATGGGTTTGTGTAAGGTGTACGTGGCTTGTTCTTGTAACCATCGTTGCACTTGAGGTAAACGGACACTTTTGAGCCGGGTTTTGGCAGCATGATACAATCTCTGAAATCCACCGTATCCTGCAGGATGGGATGGATCGTAGTAAATGATGGCTAACAAATTTTCCATCAGGAGTCTTTTATAATAAGTCACCCACACTTCACTGATTCTACTTTGGATGGGGTGAGGTGGCGGTTTGGAAAGGACTTCACGTGTCCGACATGCCACGGGAGTAGAAGTCGAGGGTAGTAGTGGTGGTGGCGGTAATGGGATGGCTTTTGTCTTGCTTTCTTTTTTACTTCTGGTTTCCGTTCTTTCTTTTTGACTTCTGTTGAAGTAGGAGTGGACATCATCTTTTTAACCCAAGCTTTGAGTTCTTCTCGTTGGGGTGTGGGGGAAGGGGTCAACAAGGACGCTGCAATCTCACTTGGGATGGGAGCTGCTCACGGTGTTTGAATGACTTCTCGTGCCTCTTCTTCTTCCTCAGGCATCCCAGGGGCTGCATCTGTCTTGGTTACTGGTGGTGGTCGTGGTGGTGAACGTTTTCATCAGGGTCTTAAAATCTTTCAGAGTCGGTCGAGTTTTTTCGTCTAAAGCTTTTTGGTGAAATAGTTGAAGTCGTTGCAACATTTGACCGTACCGTTGCGACTTTTCCGTTTATGACAAATCGCTGGGATCCATCAACGATTGCAATTCGTGTTGTAACTGGGACATCTCGGTCGAATGAAGATTTGGAGGTAAATGCGGAGTGCGTTGTTCTTGCCATTGATGGAATTCCATTTATCATATGTAAGGCACTAAAGCCAGTTTTTGTCCTTCTATCAGATTTCAAAGGTCACGTCTGAGATCTTTTGATCCTAGAGGCCCCTTTTATCCTTTTTTTTTTATCTTGGACCCAGTTGTGAAGTCATGTAATCATTTGTGTCAATGTGGCTTTTAGCAAGGGTGCTAACAACAGGTGCACAAATCCTCCACGTTGCACCAACATCTTTTTCTTTTGACGGATGGGTATTTTCTTTTCGACCATTTGGCGAAGAACATTTCGATGCTTGGCTAACATTATTTCTGATGTTGAGACAAAGGTATCGTTCCTTTCAAGACATTCAGACAATATTCGCACAGGGTATCGATGACGTCTTTGGAGAATGTTTGAATGAGTTGTTTTCGCATGGGTGGAGGGGCTTTAGATAAAACGGACAACACGTCCCAATGCTTGGCTAAACGAGGAGGTAGTCCTTTTCTTTCTTTCCTTTCTGGGTAGAAGAGGGATAGCTTCTGGGGGACGACATCTTTGTTTGTTCCGCGGAACATACAAAAAATACACTGACGTCGATGACTTGGCACACACCCTTTGATCTTATTTTTTGGAGCAGGTCGAAGGATTTGTAACCAGTCTTTTTGACGAACTCTTTGACTATTGCTTCGTCAAAAATGTGACGACTTTTTCTATATCGCCAATCAATCCACCCCTTTGCTTACTCCTCTTTTTCTTTGGACGATTGGGGTCTTTTAGGGGGTAGACGTCAATGCTTGGTTAAGCGTTATTTCGAATGCCGGGTCAAACGATGAGACTGTCCGTTTCTTTTTCCTTTTCCTTTTTGGACAGGAGAACGACGCTGGTGGTGGTGTGCACTTCTTTTAGGGGACTTCTTTTGGCTTTCAGGAGCACAAAATACACTGATACCAATCGTTTGCCCCAGGTCTTTTTTATGTCGGCCCGTCGTATCATTTTCATGGCAGGCATCAGGTCGTGAAAGGGTTCGCAACGGACTAAATCGGGACAGTTCTTGCTGGATAAATCCAGTAAACTCTGTAACATGCCCGATCTCTCTTGGACTTTGATCTTGGGGGTAGGGTACTTTGTTAGCAGCTGCCGCAGCAGCTAAATTGGAGTAGTGTGCTGCCGCTGGAGGAGACGTTCCTGGAGACACGGGTTTCCATTTTTATCATCATATTAGGAAAGACGTGTGTCAAATTGGGTTGGCTGGCATCACCAGCAACGGAGAAGTGGAAGAACCTGAGGCTACTGGAGAAGCGGTCACCGTCACTGAAGATCGTGGTTTTAGATATAAGGTTGCGTCCTGGCCGAAGTGCCTCTCTTGCGGGTAGAAGCTTTTTCTGGTGTCTTTTCTGAGGATCTTTCTTTTTCTGGGGCTGTGCCCTGATCTTTACACCACTGATCTTGTTCTTTTGGGTACATCTGGGTCGGGGAGTGACTTTTTTTTTATTGTGGATGCCTTTGGGCGCATTGGGATCCCATTTTAAAAGGGAGCGAATGATGTCACCTTCTAGAGAACCGCTACCTCCAGGTTTCAAAATAAAGAGCATTAGGGTGTATACCCATGGAGTTATATTTAATGTTGTTTATATTAATATTGGCTCATTTAGTTTATAGTCACAGCATTTTAGAACTTAAATGTGTCTCTTCATTCCAAAATCTGCTTAATCAAGCTGCTGCAGGTAGGCTTGAGAAGAGTTATGTCCCTTGTCATTGTACGCAACACAGCATTGACTAGTGGCAGCTAGAAGGGTGTGTGTAGTTGTTTTTAAAACTGTTGCATTAATTTCACTTTTCTCAAGGAAGATGATATCAGTTCTTCTTTGAACTGGTAATAATTTGGATATTTTCTCTTTTTTATTGACAAATAAAATTTATGGACAAAGAAGAAAAAAAAAATCATTGTCATGGTGTTTAATATTTTTTATTTTCAGATAAAAATTTCTATAGTATCAAATGGTCTTGGTTTAT